>QVNW01000760.1:0-22256 GCA_014825475.1 Pseudomyrmex flavicornis | reverse complement strand
ACCCTAGTCGGTAAAACAGTTACCGAAATCGAGGAGGGGATATATAACTATTTACTTTCAACACATTCCCATTGGTCACCCTGTATATAATTATTTATCGTGTGTAATTATACATAAGCAAGTAACAAAATTTTTTCCGTAAATAAAGGATTTCTTTCCGGGTAAAAAAAAAGGTTCATATTTTACACTGCTGCATTTTTGCAATGTTTTACAATGTATCGCATAAATCGCGTGTAAAATAAAGTAAACAGCGACGCGACGACTCTTTGCAGCGCAAACGCGTTCGATTAGGAATCAAGAGCGTCGCTGGGTACCAACGTGATGTTTGCGCACGAAACGATTGCGGGGAAAAAATATACGATATGTACTGCGCGATCTTTACCCGTATATTATCTACAGTTTTTTTAGTGGTACGAGGCAAGCAATGCAAAAATGTTCTGTTAAAGGAAAGAATCCTATATGTATATTCTATGTGCACACTATAGAAATCCAAGCTTTTTGTTCGAATCTGACGCTATACAAATATTCAAGATATCTACAATATTAATATTATGAAAAGACGTAATAATAAAATGGCGGCGTGCAAATTTTCCTTTTCTCTTCTATTTCTTCAATCAACTTATTTTCTTCTCTTTTATTTCTTTTTTATTTATACAACATTTTTACGTAGTGTTTCTTTTGGATTCACCTCCTCCTTATCACATTTAGAAATTTGTCTATAAATTTTTACGATTTAATAAACTGTCACATTTTATTATTGCAATAACGTAATAATTGATTCCTAATATAAATTGAATCTAGTATATGTATTAGACTCGCTGTATCTATAAAATAGTAAGAAAATTTTTCCTCTCTTTCTCTTTCTCTCTCTCTTTCATTTCCAACACTTTGTCTGTTGCGATATCCGTGACGCTATACATAATCGACGTACACCATTATTCTACTTTATTCTAGCGTACAATCCGTCACACATAGCAGTCTCCATCAAGAAAATTAATAAAGCCTGATAAGTGATCGTTCTGTCTATATTCTAGTCGATACGAGCTTCTCTCGACGTTCCCACGCCACCCTCTCTCTCTCCTCGACAATAATCTGCTTCTTTTAATCATATTGCAAAAGCACACGCACGCACACACACACACACACACACCCACACACCGCGCTCGCGGAATGAGAAGCCGATGGCATTTGTAATTTCCATTATGGTTATGCGCGATGCGGCTAGTACGGTTCCCTCTTTCAACGATTTCCAAGGAAAATTTCAGTCGAAGACCTATTGCTGTGATCGCGCAACTGTACATGTGCATATCTCGTAATAAAAAAATATCTCGCGAGAAAGTAACACGCATAAATAAAACATAAGCGCACGTGATGTGCGATTATTGTGTATAATTAAGCTTTTAATTTTCAAGCTTTGTTCGCGCACTTCTCGCGTATATATGTATGTATGTATATAAAAATATAGAAGAAGAGATGAAAATATGAAATAGTTTTAATTAAAAAAAAAATTTGTGTAGTTAAAAATCTAAAAGACTAAAGTAATCTAATGAATAATTGTCAATAATATTATCTGAGAACTTGTATTGTTTGGTCATTATGGCCAAATATTCGACAGTTTATAAGGCACCACACTGTTTTGTCAACACAAGTTAAAACGAGTATCTGAGGAAATAGAAGTGGAGTAATGTATTATTCTCTTTTAAACACACACACACACACACACGTTATCTCTAATAATAAAACGATAAAAAACTTGTTATATAGAGAAGAAAAGACAATAAAGGAAAAAGTAATGGCGTATAGTTTTATATACGTGATCTTGTGACTTATTGCACATAATTGTAACATTATAGTTGTGTAAAATGCCATTCTTACAGAAATTGATTACCCACTACCAAAATAATATTTTGAGTATTAAAATCGTCCTGTCGAACAGAGTTTATTACTCAAATTATAAGAATTACTTTAGTTTAATATCGAAGTATTTTCTTTGAATTTTTTATGTCATTACACTGCCGCAACAGTGTAAAGTCAACAATCTTGGAAAAGAACAGAAAAAACATACAAAAATATAAGAATCAAAACAAAATCAAGATAAGAAACGAATTAACTGCTAATGTATCTAAATTGTAGTTCAGCACGCGGAAGAACGAGCGACGGTTTCGTTGAACCGTCATCGCGTTATCGCATATTCCCTGTTGTACAAAATGACATCGCGTCGCATCGCGCAGAATTATAACGTGTGCTACATGGTAAGAAACGAGGAAAGTATATTCTCCGGTGTACCGTCAATAAAGCCGTCGCGCAATAATTATCGTGGCGACGGTGTCTCCAGAGGCGTCATTAGGCGACAACGTCGCATATTGCGGTTTTTAATGTTTCACAAACTCTTTGCAAGTATACGCGACAACGACGACGACGACGACGACGATCGTGACGATGTACAGTGACATCGTTTATCGTTTGTCGTCGACTACAAACTAGTGAATAGAGTTCGGTATAATATGTTCACACGGCAAGACGGCAGTATGCAAATTATTTCGATATACAAGAGTATATATACATATATATGTAAAAGTTGAAGCGGACGAGTATTATCATATATGTACGTAACAAAAAGTAAATGTAAAGTAAATAGTTAATAAAATAATTTAATTAAAGTAGTAAATATAAAGTAAATAGTTAATAAAATAATTTTTTAAGAAATTATTTCTGATAAAAATAATTCACTGGATTTTACCATGAAATTATTGAAAATACAAATAAACGTTAAAAAATTACTGAATATTTCATAACAAAAAATACATATTAAAATATATATCTTTTCTTCTTAGAAATTTGTCTATAAATGTCTATAATACTACTATGTCCATAATACATTCTTATTACTAAACTAAAATCTTTTTTTTTTTGAGCGCACGTACCTTGATTCATATCTTGTTTTCTTAAGAAAAAGGAATTGGTTTCGGTAAGTCAACTTCTCCTTTCGCGTTACCCCACCACTGTGCATTCTCGTCGCTCCTTTCCTTCTGTTGAGGTTATGTTACTGTTATTCGCGATTGGAATTTGTATGCGCACTACAGTGTCACGCAACTTGTGTCACAAAGTAAGAGGAAACAGGGGAGAGTTGAAACAAGAGAACATCCCGAAAATTTGATCTCTACTCCGAGTTCAATGAAAGAAGAGAAAAAGCGAACAAAGTGAGAATGTGCGCGCGGGAAGCCAAATGACTGTGGAGTGGGGGGCTTTTTGGTAGGGGATATGCGCGAAACGAACGAGTTTTCGTTCGCTCCGATTCTCTTCTCTCATTGAACTCAGTGTAGAGATTCTGCTGCATTCATTGGTCAAAAATAAGGGTGCGATCCCATGCACTATTATTTCTTGCGTAACGCGTACCGCGTAACCAATCAGGACATTCAATTTCGCATACTATAAAACACGTAATCTCTCTGATTGGTTACGCGAAAAATAACAGTGCATGGGATCGCACTCTAACAATCGTTCATTAGTTGCTACTGCGTAAGCTTGTGTTACACTACGTATTGCGGATCGCGGATCGCAATTTAGCCAATCGAGACGAAGCAGATCTGAAGCTGGCTCGTCTTGATTGGCTAAATTCTGATGACACGGACTTTCAGCTGGATATATATTAAACTTGAATAGATAACGAACGAATGTGGAATTGACCATTAATGTGTATCCAGCTTTAACAAGTAATCGAATATACAAATTGCAATTGAGGTTAGTTTTTAACTGGCACTGTGGTAGCATGTTGTAGCATGTTAAACAATTTAATAACCTTGCTCCTGTAAAACTGATAATACAAAAAGAATAATATAAAATATAAAACAATAAAAAAAAATGAATCTTCTACCAAAAACACATGAAGAATTTAGTCAGGCAGAATATTGGAATACATTCTTCAAAAAACGTGGCAAAAAAGCATTTGAGTGGTAAAGTTTGTATTGCTAATTACAAGTTTTAAATATAATCTTGATTATATGTTTCTTAATGAGATAAAATTTACTTGTTTCCTGCAGGTATGGTGAATTTTCAGAATTATGTGGAATACTTTTAAAATATATAAAAAAAAAAGATGATATTTTGATTGTTGGCTGTGGAAATTCTACACTAAGCATGTCTTTATACGATGTTGGTTATAGGTAAAGTACAAAATCTACAATTTGTGGCTTGAGTATATAATTGGCCTTGTGCCACTAAGTCTCTTGATTATATATTTCTCTTTTAAAATATAATATTTGCATATATGGCCATAATTATGTCCTCATAAATTATATTACACAGTTGTAAATTTTATTATGTAGGTTTTGTTAGAGTTCTAAATATATTTTAAAATTTTATTCTTTTACAGAAATATTATTAATATTGATATATCACATATTGTTATCAAACAAATGCGTGATATAAATAACAATACAAGGCCAGATCTGGTGTATGAATACATGGATGCTACACAAATGACATATCCTGATGAGAAGTTTAGTGTAGTTTTAGATAAAGGCACCTTGGATGCCTTAATGCCTGATACCAAAGAGACAACAATATCTACTATTGATAGATATTTTAAAGTAAGATTTAATTATTATAAAAGTATTTGTTAAAGAGAGAGTATAATATTTTTACTAATAGCAAATTTAATTTTAGGAGATTACACGAGTGTTACGCAATGGTGGTAGATATATCTGTATATCGCTACTGCAAGAGCATATTCTACAAAAGCTGTTATCATACTTTCCCAGTTCAAACTTTATGTTCCGCATATCACGATGTCATGAAGCTGAATCAAAAACGCGAATAGAAGAAGGCAGTTCAGTTCCAGTATTTGTGATCATTGCTACAAAATTTACAAAATTGCCACAGACTGTATGTTGCGTGTCAAAAACATTTAAAATTTTCGATACTATTCTGTTAGCTCAACGAGCAGGTTCAAACTTATTTTTGTAGATTGTAATCTCAATAGGTTTTAGAAATAGCTTTAGTTGATGGCCCACCTGAACGATTATCTTCTACAGAGAATATGATATCTGCTATATTGTCTGCACAACAATCAGCATTAGTATGCAATAGTCTTCACACGAGGAACGTCGCCGATGTGGGAGAAATATCACTGGATTTACATCGTCCAGGTGATAAGCATCCACGATATACTGTTTATGTTCTCGATCAACCACGCATGTGTGGATCTAAAACATACGCAGCTTTTATAGTTCCACAAGGAAAGTAAGTCTGATGTTTTTGAAACAGAAAGAGTTTGTCAAATTATTATACATGATTTATAAAACTTTAATTTTTGTAATTCTTGACAGAGAAATGGATTGGTTATTCAGTACAAAAGAAGGACGACAGCAGGTGTTAAAGAGCGCGCAACGAGACAGACTCGCGATTGTAACTTTGCGCAGAGAACATAAGTTTGAAAATTGGGATGCCGTAAAAACTGAATTAGGAGATTGCATTCGTAATTTAGCGCCAGCTGGTTTGTGTGGCAAGAATGATATTCCCTTTTTGTCTTTGGGTCCCGACGTTGGGGTTCGAATTACTCGTTACGAAGGAAAGAGCGAAATTAGTGGATCATTTATTGTTGAAGAAGTAAAGAAAGACGATCATGAATTTAGACGGCTTGTGTTTTTGAACAATCCATATGTTATTCAGAGTGAAGCTAGACTAAAGGAAGGTATATATTTGTTATAAATTTTGAAATTCTACAATAATTGTGGAATACAATAATGATCGTACATTAGTGGTATAATTACTTACAGCAATATCTCGACGTGGTAAAACAAAAAAAGTTGCTGATCCTGGATTTTTAGCTTGTGAACATCACATATATATGAGTGCTGGCGTGAATGCATCAATATATACAAAGAAGCAGGATGAAATCGCCATTATAGGACTTGGAGGTGGAGGTTTGTGTATGTTTTTACATCATTGTTTTCCTAAAGTAAGTATCTCTTCATGTACCATTCATTTATGAGTACCATGTATATTATCGAGCGTTATATATCGAGATTGAATATATTATCTATTTTGCAACAAAAAATTATTCTTGCAGTTAAAAATTACGGCAGTTGAAATTGACAATGCGATGTTAAAAGTAGCTACCGAATACTTTAATCTTATTCTTGATGATAGAATGAAAGTTGAGATTGCTGATGGAATTCAGTTTATTAAAGACGCTATGGCACATGAGAAAAAATATAAAGCGGTACTTTTCGATATTGATAGTAAAGATACTACTGTGGGAATGAGTTGTCCACCTAAACAATTTCTCGAAATGTCAGTGTTAAAGGCAGTCGCATCATGTTTACTCGAAAATGGTCTTTTTATTTTGAATTTGGTTAGCAGAGATAAGAGTTTGAAACAGAAAGCAAAAGATGATTTAGCTTCGGTATTTCAGTCGATTACTTGTTACACAATTCAAGACGAAGTAAACGAAATTGTTATGTGTGCCGTAGAAAAACATGATCTTAAAGAATGGAGAAATAAAATTAGACTTGCTTTCATCGATTTGAACAAGCAAGCAACTGCGAGAAAATTATCTTCTTTCAAAGAAGCTTTTGATACCTCCACACTTTTAAAGAGTTTATCTATAGAATCATGATCATTTTGTAAACATAAATGTAAATTTTAATTTATTTTACTAAATGAAATTAAAAGCTTGATTTATTTTGCACATACAGATTACGTATTTTTCTTATATCGTATTTTTCCTTTGATAAGATTCATCAGTATTCGCAATGTCAAGCTTCTCAATCATTGTTTAATTCATTGAGAGCAAATCAGACGTCGCTAATAAAGAACTCACTACGGAATGTCAGCGTCTGTTGAACTTGAAATAAGACACTTTGTTCATACAGACAGTTTAAGGACAATTGGGAATGAAAAATAAAAAGTTTGAGATATTTCAAGAACTTCATTAATAAAATGCCACACATCAAGAAGTTGAAGAAAATGAATGTAGAATAGTATCGTGTTTAATAAATTGAAGTAAATGTTTTAATTTTTATTTTATAATAATAGTTACTCCTTTTCCTTCTGATTGAGTAACATGTAATTTTTTCATTATATTAAAACTGTTTTTGTATAATTCTTACACTCATTTGTCTTGTTTTTCATGATTCATTCAATGTGTTTATTGCAAAATGCGCAATCTCCAAACTATATTTGCAACTTACTCTGTGCAATATATTTTACGAAGATCAATCATAAATTCAATATTTCAATTAATAAACCCAAGGAGAGATTCCGAAATAAGTATCACATTTAAACATTTCATTAAAACATGCACATATATGTATTGTATACAGTATTTCGTCATTAATTTGTTTCAAAAATTTTCAAGGGACTGCTCATTTTGCAATATATGTATATATACATGTATGAAAACAGTTGATATCACATTACGTATGTACAATCAGCAGCGCAAATGCCCTGGCACATGAAGCCGCATCAATAAATACTGCAGTTTCATTATTTAAAATATTATTGATGCAGCCTCATGTGCCAAAACATTTGTACCACCGACTGTATTACTGTATGACTATACATAATAGAAATAATTATAACATAGTAAGATACACACATATACACACAAATTATAAAAGTTTTTCGAAATGTTGGATCAACATTTTTATGATAAAACTGTGTGGTTTTGTTTTGTTATATAACTACTTATAATATATATGTAGAACTACGCTCAAACATCCTTGTGTATTAAGTTTTTCTAAAAATTGAATCATACATTTATACAAACTACAAATTAATAAAAGTTTGCATATTTAATACATACATTTTGAAAGAAATTAAATAATTGTACAAATGTGTGTGTGTGTGTGTGTATTTAATAGAGACTAGCGTAAGATAATTGTGAGAAAATAACGTAGCTCGATTTTCCGCTAAATTTCCTCCGAAACATAGTCTACTTCGAATAATCTGTGTAGATATACACATTTGATATAAGACTGTGAGACATTTATATCTTACGCATATGCATCTTTACATCAAATTCGAAAGAGAGAAATAAATATTATAATCTATATAACATTATACTCTACATAATAAAAATAACACATGTGGAAACGAGCTTCGTATTTTCATTGTGATCCATATTGCTTCATAAGGACCTTAAAACCTAATGATTCATATAATGACATTTACTATTCAGTATAACGGAAAGTATATATATAATTATTAAAGTACTTTCTCTCTCTTTCAACAACATCGCGATATAAATATACATCGGATCGAATGTTCGATAACGCGACGCGTTATTGTATAACAATAATTTAAACCTAGAGATTATATGTATATAGTCGTTAAAAGCTCGCAAAACAGCTCAAACACATTCCAAGCATAGTTATATACACACTTCACATCAATTTCACTATCTATATATAATTGTCAAATGCACATTAAGTAATAGGACATGTTTCTTACTTTAAAGTAACTTTGTCATTTGTTTAATTCATTATTTCTTTCACTCAAACGTTTCCCATCTCCCTGTGTTTTTACTTCCTATCTCTTCATATAATTTTTTTTTTTTCGTATTTTCTTCTCTTTTTGTTTTCGTCTTCTTGCGTTACGCAAACTCCTTTAAAATAGGGGGATATCACAGTACATTTCTTTATCAAATACAAAAATGCTGGCACAATCGTTGTTAATCTTCGGAATATCTCTTCATGGCATAGGTTTCATAAAATTAGTACATCGACAAAGAAACGTCTGCGTATACACAGTTTATATACGTTTAGTGCTATATATACACATCTTTCTAAAAACAATTACTATTAACTAACTAATTAAATCTTACAACACAGACACACACACACAATCATACAAAGAGCATTTCTAAAGATCCAAATAAGATCTCACCTCTGGTGCGCTGCTGTTTTTTTTTCCTATATTTTTATGAAAGTTTATAGTCTATACAGATCTTTCTATTTAAATTTTATAATAACATATAATTGCACTACTATATACTAAAAATTGTATAAAATTTTTAGTATTTTTTGTGTGATGCAAATTATATAAAAGAAGAAGTTTGTTTCTCTGAACAAATAAATATACGTATTTCTGCATATTTTGTTGTGGTTATTTCAAAAATATACAATTAATATTATTTGATATACTTATTATTGTTGGAAGACGAGAAAACGGCAAAAAAGAAATATGGAGAAAAGTAAAACAATACATTATGGCAGATGTATGGGGAACGCACACAAACGCCTAAAAGGTTTGATACGCACTTCTCAAATTCTTTCCTATCCGATCTCCTAGAAAACTAAGATAAAAAAAACTTGGAATTCTAGCAATCGGCAAGTTTATTCTACTTCAATTGTAACGCACTTATGAAGTACAATGCCAATATTCTGCTTTATATTAAAGCTTGAAGCAAACGTAATTTCATCTTCAAGAAAAATTGTTTTCTTTTGTGCAAACGAGACGTTCAATTTTGATACATAATATTTAATATGTGGATTAATTTCTTCAATATGTAATTAGACACAAAAGTGTCGAATACGAATATTTATACATACATGTCTGATTAAATAATTTTTTCTCTGTTTTCTATCTTACTACTATTTCACGTACATCACTAAAAATGAAAGTTAATTCACAGAGATGCAGTATGCTTTGATGACATAGCCTAATGTATGTAACTACAAAGAACCTATTCTATTAACGTTCTAACAATAAAAATTTTATCCTTCACATTCTCACCTTCTCACTGTTTTTCTGTTTCTTTGGCGAGATGAGTAATACAAGTTAAATAAATTCAAGTAATTTAAGCAAGTAAAAATATGTTTTCTCAAGATTACTAGATATAATCACTTTGCTAGATACAATCGCCGTCGCGTCCATGGGATCCGCATGAGCACAAATAAGTGTTCTTTATATACAAGCCATGTTTATAAATCGTTTTATATATATTTTTCGGAACGGGGTGATCTCATGTTTGTGGCAACACAAATGCATCTCATTAGTAATTTTACGTATTTCTTTGCGTATTTTAGTGACACGTCAGCCAAATTAATTACGTATAGCATATTGACCACATTCAGCAGAATATAGCTTAGTAGGCGCTTTGTGATTATTATTTGTCAATGGCATGTATCTACTTACGCAATAAGTTTAGAGAAATAAACCAATTACAGACAATAAGTACAAAGCGCTGAATTATGTTGACAGCTGCCAATTGTGTCTTTTACTTGTAAGTAAAACATTTATGTTGGTGTCACATTATTTTCTGTTTCAGTGTAGCACATTTGTGCGAGCTAATTTAACTTTTTTAAATGTGTAACATTAGGGTGGCTCGTATTCACTCCTGATGGAAATTTTTTGTTGAATTTTTTTCGCGTTACCACCGAGAATGGTTCCAATTGCTAAAAAAAAATAATCTGCGAAAAAAATTCAGTTGAATTTTTTTAATGCTTCTTGACCCAGCAGTTCTTTTTCCCCTTATCCTTATGATCGGGCTGATTCTCGGAGGTGCCGCGAAAAAATTCAAAAGTCGAAAATAAGAGCCATCCTAATGTAACAGTGTGTGTTTTCTCTTTTTACTAGATGATATATATATATATATTATATTTAACCATGTATTACAAAAAAAGAAGAAAGTATTGTGTTCCTTTATCTACCGCGACAAAAAAAAACAATTGATAATTGTGGAATAAACATTGCTAAGTGAAAAATTAGTACATAATATGTCGTAAGTGGACATATGTAGAGTTTTCTCCAGTTTTATTTCACTTTTAATCCCCTAATCACGCATACGAATGTTTATATCTAGTTTATATTCACCAGTCTTTTCAATCTTGTTTTATATTCTTATCCTCTAGTTTTCATATTTTCTTTGCTTAATTCGAGAAGTACTTCGCAATTCGTATTATATCTATTTGAAGCAAATATCGAAGCTTCAATTCAGCCTGCTTTAATATAGTGGCAGCTCTACTTCAATCAGAAAAATTTCCTTACCATTTTCTTCAGACCAGTGCTCTTCTTTTCTTTTTTATCTAATGTAGGTGTTGCGCTACTACTTCTTGATTCGTCGCTTTCTTCAATCAAACCATTGGCCGCGATACCATTGGTGTTATCACTAACAGTCTGCAAACGCGTAGGACTGGATGGAAAAGATCTGTTGTTCGAATGTTCCGAATCTCGTTCCCACTTCTCGGATGTAGAACACGAAGTGAGCCTGTTCTTATTTCTCGTACCCAGGGCAGTTTTTATGAAAGATGACGAGGTCAATTTTGTGTTCTTAAGGATACCAACAGTCTTGAATGAACCATTCTTCGATGTGTTAATTTCTCGTTGTCGAGGAATCATAGTTGATCTTTCGATCAATTCATCCGTGATCGTCGATGACAAATATGATTCATTCATTTTGTCGCCTCGACAATCAAATACGGAATTTTGTTGTGCATATTCTATTTCAGAGATTTTATCCACGGAATGTTCTTCCGTTTTTGTTTGATTGTTGAAACGATTAACAACAACGGTCTCGAGCGCGTAATCTGGCCTCTTGCAGGTTTCTGATGTGTTCAATGTAGATTTCTGAGGAACTTGTTGCTTAGCGTCGGTATTAGCTATTCTAAGTGCTGCGATTGCTTCTTTCCTGCGCTTTTTCTTCCGCTCCTTTTTCGTTTCGTAAGATCGATCATCTATCATTAGCTCACGATATGTGCCATTAATGTGAGAGGCAATCTCGCTAGGTCGTCGCTTCTTTGTTTTTTTTATCGCGACGTCAGAACTGAAGCTCTCTGCACTCTTCCGACGCATATTACCCTTTTTTGTGTCGACTTGAAGTTTTTCCTCTTCCTCAAAATCTTCTCCTCCTCTACAACAGTAGAAGATAATAAAGAAAATAACAACAATTTCCAAGCAGATTAGCAAGGTATGCTGGACAATCGTGGATATTCGACTGTCACGATCATAAAGAAGAATTTCGACTGATTTGGAAAGTGCAGCGATTTCTTCTTTTAAAGCGGTGATTTCCTCTAATCTCTTGGCTTCGCGCTCTTCACCCTTTCGAGACTCTTCGTTCATAGCAGTCAGTGCACGTTCCAACGAACGCTGCATTTCTTCGACTTGCTTTTTGTAACGACGACTCAACTCTTCCAGATACTGCCCGCTGAGTGACATGTTCCTTTCTAACGTCTGAAAAAATATAATAAATAAATAAATGTAATGTTATATATAATATTTGTTATAACGTATATTTGAATACAAAATTTGATCATTTCTTTAATAAGTTAAGTTTTCTAATAACTATTAATAAGTTAACAAGTTAAGTTTTCTAATAACTATTATTTTAAAAAAAACTAATTCTAATATAAATGTATATTTTATTTTTACTTTAATTCTGTTGGACAATCGGAGAAAAACAGACTCTTTCTGAGGCGCGGTAGTCGCAGTGGGTTGGGTCATTGACGAAGCGCTAGAAGACACGCCATTTTGCAAATTAGCCGTGTCGCCCTCCAGATCTTTCAAGTCAAACAATGTATCCAGTGTGAGATGATCTTGAGATGATAACCGAACTTCTTGCTCGTTCAAATCCTTTGTTTGTTTACTAGTTTGCTCATTATTTTCCGATTTGTCTGTTCGAACTTGCGTGACAATCTCAATACTCTCCGTATTAGTCAAAAGAGAATCTTGTTGATCAAGATTTAATGACGAACCGGTGTTTACAGTTTGGGTTGTCATTTCGACATTAGTTCCTAGAACTGGCAATTCCTCGACGATCTTTAAAGTCGCTGTTGGATTAATAAGTAGCTGTGGCGGAAGAGTTGTCAGCACTTCCTGCTGTACCGTCTCCTCCGCCGACTCCTTACTAGGTTCCAAATTCTGTACGGTTTCTTTTTTTAGATCCTCTTTACTTAACGTTTTAGTAGGTTTTATCTGTGCTGCCAAGCTTTCTGTAGTGACGTAAGTTTCTGTAAATGCCGTATTGTTTTTTTCGGATTCCTCACTAATGTTCTGTCGAGTTTCTTTAGAAGAAACGGCCAATTTGCAAGTGGGAGAATCCGAGTCAGGAGTACAGATAGTGGACGTTTGATGATAAGTAGTCATCTCGTCGTTGTGATCAGTAGTCTTTTTGAGTAAAACGTCCTCTTTAATAGTGTCTTCGGAATTATTTACAGAAATTTCGTAACTCATGTTCATCACCACTTTGCGCTCCTTCGTTGCCAGAACGTTGCACAACGCTACGATGTATTCGGGTTTAAAAATTGCAGCTAAAAAAATTGCACGAAGATCTTCCGTCAGGTTGAAATGCGTTGTGACGTCGTGTTTTATTTCCTTTTCTTTTCCCAGCCATAATGATTCGATTTCTACACCGTGAAAGCTGCATAATTTGCTACGTCTCAGCGTAGTGTTCATCAGATCAATCTTGAGCAAATCGTTTAATTGACGATCTCTGCAACTAACCAACTGGAAAACGCTGGCAAACTTATGATCGGAGCAATTGTCGCAGAAAATCGTGTATCTGGGTGTCATGCAGGTCGTGTACGAGCTATCCAAAATATTATCCTCGTCGATACTTTGCTGAATCTCCGTGATATTGTTACCGGTGAGATCGCTAGATTTCACCAACACTTCTGCGGCCTTTTTCACGATACTTAGCACAGCGTCGCGCGCACTGCCAAAGAGATTTCTTGGTGGATCACTGTCTTCATTGTCCAACAACTCCTCTTCGTCGCTGTCATCGTTGTTCTGCTCATCCGTATTCGTTTCTTGTAAAATCTGATTCTCCGTCTCGGTTTCCAGCACTTCGAACTCGCTAGTACCGTAAGCGCGAAACAACGAAACAGGACAGAAATGTTCCGACCCGTAGTGCGATTGAAGTTCTACTTTAATAAATTTACCGAAGAAGTGAGAGTGTAAAGCGAAGCTCTGGATATCTTTTACGTCTTTGGCGGTAAACTGACCGACCGAAATCCAATCTTTAGTCGGAAAGCGATCACTTACGTAGACGGAGAAGTCTTTGGGCGATGAGCTAAAAAGCTCGAAATTCGCCAACTCAATCTTCTTCGCTTGAATTGCTTCACAGAGTTCGATGACAAACCAGATGCGCGACGTACAAGCGTTAAGCATGTACTCGTCTCGTGTGGATACCAAAACATTTTTCGCACTACTTGCTTCAGGATTAGCCGCCACGATTTTGGCTCCGCAGTCGGGAGAAGCGTAGTTTTTGGAACGGATCTTCATGCCACTTACACCTCGTCCTGGACCACCCGGAGTCTGCACGGAGGCATTTGGATGAGCTACAAAACAATTATATAAATTATATAATAATAATTAAAAAAATCTTCTCTGTTTTAATAAAATAATATTCGATTTAGTGCTATTCTATTTTGCTTCTATAATATAAATTAAACTTCCAAGATCTCTAATTAAAACTTTTAATAAAAAACAAAATTGATAAATAAAATTGATAATAACACTCACTTTTTTTCTTCTCAGCCTCTTCTAAACGCTTCTGCGCCCATTCACTAAAAGATGGTATATCTTCATGCGGATCAGTAGGACCTGAAGTAACAAACCCATTTATAATAACTGCCGCAGCATCGTCTCTGCTACCACCGACCAATTGAGCTCTCGCTGCTGAATCGTTCAATTCCGTAAATGTGTCATCGGTAACTTTTGTAGGCAATTCCATCTGATCGACTTCTTCCTCGACTTTAAGTTCCAAGTCGTTTGCGTTCTTCTCTGTCTTGACAACCACAACTTCCGGAATTTTCAGAGATTCTGTTTCTTCTGAGATCTTTTTCAGAACGAGTATTTCCTCCTGATCTTTGAGAAGATCAGTATCATTTGGTTGCTCCGTGGTCTCGTCAATGGTCGGTGGCGATGGCATCTGCGTCATCGGCAGCTGCGTCTCTTTCAGCTGTTCGGACCTCACTTGATTGCCGTTCAACAATGATGAATTTGTAACAGACGACTTTGAAGAAAAATCGCGATCAATTTTTGGCTCGGCTATATTTTGCAACTCCGCTGCTGCGGTGTCAACCAGCGTCAACACCACTGCTTGGCCAGTTTCAGAAATTCTGTAAAAGAAAAACAATTGTTGCGTGGAGTCTACCTCTCTATCAAATCAACTTCTACTACAACACTGCAATAATATGATACACTTTTGTATTTACTATCTATTCTCAATAGTTTTGTGTGTTATTATACACATCTTTTAATTTATGTTAATTATACGCAGAACAGTACAAAATAATTATGGAATAATGGATTATAAGTATTTCTTATTTTTTACAAGAACTACCTCTAAACTTAATCTACCTTTCTTCTCGTATATAATTAGAGCCCAAAATATGAGACAATAAGATTTATTGGAATCAATCTATTTCACTATTAATTTGGTTTCCTTTTTATTTGTTATCATTTTGAAAAAAATGATAACAATATTTCAAATAAAGCCAATTTTTTGAGAGTACAATGAAGACATCCTTGCTAACGTTTCCTCACCGATGGTAGAAATACGTGGGAATGCACCATAAGATCGCCAATGCAATCAAATAATAAACAGCTGCTTGAAGAAACTCTATAAATTGTCTGGCGGAATTATCAATCCAGCGCAGAGAACATCCACCGTTGTTATTCTTGACACTGGCCATGACCTTTGGTTCACTAATCTTATTATTTCACTATTATTTTAATCATTTATATCTTGCTTGCGTCTTATCGTAATATTGTGACGTTCGCTATATAATTTTTTTTTACAAATATATCACAAGTAAGAGAGACACAACATTTATTCTTGATGACGATACACACGCTTAGAATGTTATTGTACAAGTAGTACTCGGTAATTGAGACTCTGGGAAGAATATAGCAAAAATGTACACTGTTTGTCACGTAGCACTGAAGTTTCACCACCGAACACATCAGCTGTAACGATCAAATTCACAATCAGACGTCAGTTATTGTAACAAACAATTTGAGATAGCTTAGTTATGTGCTGAGCAACACAAGCTGTAGATATTTCCAGATTGCATACATTAGTACTGAGTGACAAAATCGGTAAAATTGACTTCCGCCTACTCCTCTGCTTCCGGACAATTATGGCTCTATTATGACAGCAGTTTCGTACGATCGACTTAATGTATGTGCATTTAATCGGAACGAATGGCGTATTGTGAACGAACTCTCAGGTGAAGACGATGACACCGCGAATAAAAAGTAAAAGCTTTGATCGTTTCACGGTCTAGCAAATATCGATCAATGAGCGACTGCAATGCTGTCTTATGTCTATATATCCTGCTATTCCGCTCGCAAACACTAATTCGTCTGAGGATCAATCTCTAACTAAATTAATCGAGACACAGCAGGTAAAATAATAATCATCCGACACAACGAAATATAGAGTTGCGGTGATATCTACACACCTGAGAAGGCAAGAAACAAGCGATGATGACTGTACTTACAGAAGAAGAATTTGGAAAATAATTAATATAAATAAATAATTATTTTAATGTACATATTAATTAAATATATCCCTTTTAAAATTAAGACAATTGTTCACAAAAAATAGCTTTTTGTTTTAACTTGTCTTGTTTTAACTAGTTTCCCTCTTGAAGAACAGTAATTTCAAACAACGGAATTTTTAATACACACGGAATGTCAACGCCCATAATGTAGTATTTTTTATATCGCAATACGCAAAGGGAGAGAGAGAGAGAGAGAGAGAAAGTTACAGGCGTTACAAGTTTTCATTCACAGTTCACAATCAATTTACGTAAGTAGGCCGAATGATCAACAATGTAGTATTTCCTGTTTCTTCATGATAGAAGCTATTATTAACTTTACATTGATCAGAAAAGTTCATTCACATCTATACAGATGGTCCTTCTAAGTAAACTCGAAAGATTTCCATTGACTTTTATGATAACCATAAGAGTAACATACATATATAACAACAAAGGTATGGAAGCATCATACATAAAAAATCAAAAGTTTTGTTATCTATCTAAAAATTTATTAAAAACATATTTTCATATTTCTTCTTATGTTGAGAGAACTTCTTTCTGTTAGCACTAATGATAAGAATAAGAAGAAAAAAAAAGTGCTCGCAGTGAGAAAGAAGAACTCTAAAGAAGTTACGATCTTAATTAAGTGAGTGAACGAGTGTGGCATCTAATTAGTGTAGGCGATGGACAGTATTATTTTCACGCGTGGTTCCTATTCCCTATATTTTACGCTTACCGCGAATAAATATAAGGAAATAGATGAAGAAATACCATTTTTAAGTAATACTAAAAACTTTACTATAGAGTTTTTAGCTTTAGTTTCTACTATAGAGTTCTACTTGCAGAAAATAAATATCACGCTCTTGGCTCTCTCTTGAATCTCTTTTTTCTCTCTCTCTCTCTCTCTCTCTCTCTCTTTCTTTTATAAAATATGCAAACTTATGTCTACATGTAAAAAAACCTAATAACAAACATCCAAAGTAATTTAAAACTGTGTTGTGATAAAACTACTGTTATTCCCGTGTGTGGTGGACTCACATGTTACTTGAAACATAAGTAAATGCAAACTAGAAGAATTGTTCTGTGTTTGTGATTGGAAAAAAATTGTTATCTCTTTTATCTTTTGTAAGACTTATAGAAGAACTTGCTAAAATCGAGTCGAATCAGTCGCCAAAATCGGTTTGCTTTTACCAAATGTTACAGAACACAGATCGTCCTAGATCTTATGGGACGATTCGAGGTTGAATATCAAGAACAATTGCAATGACGCATTAATGCATCACATGCATTTAGCGAGAAAGTGGGGACTTCGTGGGTTTAATGTTAGTCAGTGTCATACTGTGGTACTGTGACAAGTCAGTAGTTGAACGGAACAATTCTTGAAGTTGACAAAAAAAATATCTCTTTCAGATCCGATTATTGAACTGATTATAATACGTTTTCAAACGGGAAACAAGTGCAATAAAGTGCGAGGTGAAAAATGCCTGAAGAGACTACTGCTGCATCGAGCTTTTTCACAAGATTGAAGGGATATCTTAAGAAAGCACCGTTTTTTTGTAAAATTGTCGAATTAGTAAGATTATTGCTTTCTTTTCTTACTTTAACTAGTCATAAAATCAACAGAAATTTTCTTTCCACATATGAAGAAGAATTGTGTTCAAACTATTTTAGAAAAATCTCGATTGTTTTGTATAACAGAAATAATAAACGATAGAACGTTTCAGATTCTTTGCGTCATTGCAACGGGGTTGGTGGCAGGACCGTTTCAACAGAATCACATACGTACAGATGATATCCATCACATAGCGTTATTTCATGTGGCAGTATGCGGGTATATTCTTATAAACGCGATTCTTATAATGAGCCATTTATTGGACGAACAAATTCCGAAAAAAACGGTATGTTGAAAAAAGTAATTGTAAAATAAAAAAATCGGTTATAAAACTAATAATTAACATTGCCAAAGAACAATAATTGGCAAAAAATAAGCGCGGATAATCTATAAAGCAACAAAATTGTTAACAGAAACAATTAAACGTACACAAGTGATGTAATTTTATTTAAAACTCCAACTCCTATTGACCCTTATTGTCCAATAAGTTACTTGGATTCACTTTCTTTAAAGATTCATTGACTTCATCTTTCTACGAATTATTATATATTGTATTTTTCTCTGCTACTATAATGCGACTTTCAAAGTTATAGCACGCAACAATAAATAACGAATTGATAATTAACTATAGTGTTCCATTTATCGTGTTTTACAGGCTCTTATTTTTACGACGATGGGGGCGATTCTGTGTTGCACTGCTGGCCTCGTTCTTATTCGCGACTGGGACAATTTGTCGACTAATTTAATTCACGCATATCTGGAAGAATACAGCAATCAAACAGTAGCGGCCGGTTCTTTCGCAATCTTGGCAGCTCTGGTATTCGCCTTAGATACATATCTTACCAACAAATACGAGTGATAATACAATCCAATTGTAATCACCGTCTTGCTATCGTTAAAGTAAACAATCAACTGCTTTATACTGTTATCCCCTGTTCCGTTCATTTCAATAAAAGAATATTTACTTTTACTTATACTTTTACTTATCGGGTTTCCGAGTTTTTTTTAGTTAATTAAAAAAAATTTTTTAATCTAGTAGGTGTTTTTGTTAATATACATTCTTCTAATATTGTTGCTTTGTAAAAATAATACAATAGTAATTAAATAAACTTGTGTAAAAAGTATGCACGCTTTTTTTTATCACATTTCAACACGTATTTTAGTTGTGTTCGTATTGTCTTGTCCTGCGATTTCTATCGCGAGATCGCAAAAAGGAATCGAGTCCGTTCAGGCGTTCATACCGATAATCGAATGCAAACTGACTGATCCGGCGACCTCGCGGTACGATACGAAGGCGTGCTGCGACCCTTCCGCGCTACGTTGCACATACATACATACATACAATTTTCCTTCTGATTTCGTACTGTCATATTGCTAACCTACTTCCACTCTTCTTTTCTTCGTCTTTCCGTGTCGTCAAGACTTTTTTCCTTTTTCATCTTTTCTAATTTTTTTTTTTCTTCAACAAATTCCCACTTGTTCATCCACTTTCTTCTTTTCCTTTCTCTTTCGTACGTTCTTTCACATAATTATAATAAAATGCAACACCAACACACTGTGCTGTATCACGTATGCGATACGTGTAAGTATATCGGCCGTCAAGTGTTTACGCGCGCAACAAAAAATTTCGCGACTAAAACTCATTAAGTCAGACGCCGGATTGCGCGCGTGTTTGCGATTTGCCTAATTCGCAATTCATATACGTCAGATAACTTGTCGATTCTTGCATGACTTGTCATTTTCACTGAAAGCGAATAGAGCGAATTTTTTACGAGATTAAAGAAGACTCAACCGCGAATCGCGAATAATATACTCTGACGTTAACTTCACACCCAAAATCTAATTTGTATACGTGCCTCATGTTTTCCTGAAATGTCATATACGCGCGGAAATACCGTCGGGAAGCCTTTTAGGAATTATTCGGTAAACAGCTGAGATTTAGCATCTAGCTTGAGAATGAAACCCTAGCATTCCCACAATGGAAAGACCGTTTTTGTATTCTCACCTCATTTTTGTTGCGATAAATATGTTCATAAAAACTAATATATTTAGATATTAAATTATATATTTAGATATTAGCACAATCGAAAAGAGATACCAAGTATAAGACCTATTGACAAATAATATACCTATAAATAATACAGACAAGTTTCTAAAGAAATTTTAACTTTTAAATTTACAGACTCATATGATTATACTATATGTTTCAGATCATTTTTGTTTATTAAATATCACATAGTTTGTTATATGTACATTGGAAGTCACGACTAGACTATTTTAAATCAAATAGAACTCACCCTTGAGAAAGATTAGGCTGTTGAATAAAACTTTCTGGCAAAACATCCATTTCTTTTTCTTCCTGTACATTGTCATTGGTAATTGACTCAAAACTAGCAGAGATTGTGGAGGCTTTAGTCTACAAGATAATGCAAGATAAATTAAGTCATATATATGTATGTGAATTATATGTATCATTATGGTTTATATATATTTAATATACTATATAATATATAATATACTATAAATCTCACATATATAATACATATGTATGAATGAAATATAAATAAATAATTGCTTATCTTGCAACAGAAGTTTAATTGTACAAATTGTCTTACCAGGTGTTTTTCATTAGTATTGAATGATGCCAAACTTTCTGTTTCAGTGTTTAATGTAGTAGATGACTCGAAATTTTCATAGTTGTCATAATTGAGCGTAATGTTGTCATAAGTCATACTGTATGTATCATTCTCTTCCAAATAAAAAGAGGTAACTTTTGCTTGTGCACCTTCCAAAGCTACTATAAGAAACAGAAGACTACTGTAACATAAAATTATGATTTCAATATTAAATATTGCATTGTGCATATGTTTTATATGTTATACAAAATAAAATCACATTTAACTGCAATTAAATAAATTTGTAGATTAATAACTCTTCTTTTATAAAACAAAAAAGAATAAAAAGTTTGGTTACTTGTTATTAGAAATTTAAAAAATTCTCACTAATCGCTCTAATTGCAAACAAAACTTAAAATTTATTTGAATATGCGTAACATATAAAGAAAAATAAACTTAGCTCAAAAACTTGGCATCTTGATCACAAACAAAATTGTTCGCGGTGATTATTACATGATCTGATATTTGGAAATGAAAGACATTCAAATAGTTCACACATATATAACGATATGCTACTGTATATTATATATTTACCTCGACACTATCGATATCAGGAATAGCGCCCAATATAGGCGTAACACGCTGGATCTCATCCTTTTCTTTTACGAGACAGCGGCGTTGTCCACCACATCAGGAGCAACTTGTTCGAACGTTGTTGATTTCAAACACAAAGATACAATTGATTTATTGACGTTCCTGTTATTAGTATCACTGAATATCACCGATATCGACATCGCATTAATGCTAGTGTCGATACCGACGACGCGCTGCATATATATGTGCCAACACTTACACCACTACACCACCACTACCAAAGCGAACTAACTGACCGCTGACGTGGTATATTGTCAAAAAGCTTCTGATGTCAAGTAAACTTGCGATACGCCTGCCAAATGTGCCTAAACAACTTTCACGAACTTTGATTGACCGAGAAGATGCTACACTGAAACAGATCGTTGGCGCGTGCACATTTTTTATGTGCGATGTAATACTATTATACGAACTTACGCATGTACAACATACATGCACGCACCAATACGAATTATCGTGATTAGGTGAGAACAGCTGATCAGCTCTGCGCATTGTCGCGATCTCTTTAAGGTTGTGTAAGCTGGAAACACGAAAAATCTTAGGCTGCTTTTACATGGAGCATAACTTGCGTGAGCGTAACTTGCGTCAGCCAATCAAATCGTCTCTGTGTATTTGCATATGGTAGCTGAGACGATTTGATTGGTTGACGCAAGTTACGCTTACGCAAAGTACGCTCCATGTAAAAGCAGCTTTAAACCTGTATCAGGAGACCACTGAACTAAATCCTATACTGAAACGCTCACTCAATGTTAAGCAGCCGGGACCTCGGTGGATAGAGATAGATATATTTTGCCACCAACTGTCCTTGTCTGGGCGTTTCTGATTGGCGCTTCAAAATCTATGATCTTAGCTACAAACATCGACTTCTCCGAGCGTGTACAAATACAT
>QVNW01000759.1:0-147146 GCA_014825475.1 Pseudomyrmex flavicornis | reverse complement strand
ATCGCCCGTGCTACGTAAGCTTAGTGGCAAACCAAGATGCCATTAAATCCGATCCTGAATTCTAAGTAGCCGATGTCAAAGTTAGAGCTGAAGTCTCAACATGAGATAATTGATATATCGATTAATCTTAAAATGTTTCAAAAATGTCATTGAATATTCGAAGATGTTTTTTGCGGATCGAATTAAATGCATCGGAATGCAAATTATTCTGTCAAAGAAAAAAAAATACAAAACCCGCGTAGATATCGAGAAACAACATGGCAGTCGATGAGAGATGACTGGGCGATGCAATCGTGGAAGCATCGCTTCGCGAAGAAAACGAAGGGTTGAATACTAAAGGGAAAAATGAGGCAGATTGCAACTAAGCGATATTCCATGCAAGATGGCCGGAGAAATATTAAAGAGGGGAAAGCCGAGACTCTCTCTCGCTCCTATCTTCCCTTCCCCTTACCTCGCCGCCTACTTAATTCCCGTCTCATCTCTTTTCACCGTCGCCCTCATTCCTCGCACGGCTCTACCCTTCTCACGGCTTCGTCCTCATCTGTCTTCGTCGGACCATTCTTCGCGACAACCTGGCCACTTTTCTTTTCTTCGTCGAGCATCAGAAGTCTCGCGAATCCTGTGACAATTCATTCATCATTATCCCAACACCTCCTATGCGATATGTGATGTAAATATCCTCTCTACGAGAATAATACGAATTCCCAGCTTCCTCGAAAAAAGCGATAGCGACAACGTGCGAAAAAAGCGATAGCGACAACGTGCGGAGAAATTGAAATATCGCAAAATGTTCTTCAATCTAGAAAAACTCCATGTTATTCGGTTACAGAAAAAAAACACAAAGAAACACGATAAATTTTCTTGTCGCGTTTAATCTTGCCATTTTTAATGCGTTAAAAATTTTAAATTGTAAATATATAATCACGCGAGTAAAAAAATGTTAATAAATAACACACTGCTATATCACGAAAAATGTTTTGCTATGCGACGGGAGCGTCAGATTCATGAGAGTGGATTTACATCGCGAGAAATTTCAAGTTGACTCAGCTCGACTTGAATCTTTCCTTTCGCGAATTTTTGCAATAACGCAAAGTTTGCCAACGTTAGCCGCCAGAAGGTAGTAGATCGATGATCGAATTTACTCACCGTCGGTGTGCGGAAGACTTTTACAGTCTTTTTACTGTATGTGTTTTTTGAGATAGAAAATTTACATCTTTGCTGAATTTCAATAAATGTTTCAGCACGATTTTTGTGCTTCTTAGTATCTTGTGAAAACTATTATTTTATACACATCATATATTTATTGACAGCTGTTGTTCTATGTATATCATTCTTTAACAATATCCAATGTATGTTTGAGTGCCACTCGTATTCTTCGTGTCACAAGCTTTCAACAGCCGAACGATTCGGAATAACCTCCCTCTCAATAACGCTACATGATCGCCCGGTTGACGCCGCGGAATTTCAAGCGACGGAAAAAGCCGAAAACTTTTCTCTCTTTTCCCAAGTGAGAGGGAGGAGAAACGACACACAGGGCACGGGTTGTATCGGAACGTCGTTAAGCGGCAGTTGGCGTCCATCTTGCGGGAGCTGTCCGCGGGTGCAGTCGGCTTTTTCCAGCGTGAGGTAAGAACCGGGCAGGAAAGTTCAGCAAGTAATATAACGCCACCGGCCACGAAGCGGAACGTCCGAACATACGATTTATCTCGGAACTTGGCGCGCGTCGAACTCGACGGGTGTTGGTATCATTGCGAAACTCAAGGTGGGAGAAAGGAGGAGAAAGGAAGAAGCGGAGCGGACGAGCGGCAAAGCGCAAGTTCTCCATGGTGGTACATCCTATTTTGAGGTCAGTTTGCAACTTCGCGCCTGTGGGAAGGGGACCAACAAGAGGCGCGACCGAAAGACCAAGTTCAGGATGAATCGTCCTCGAGGAATTCACTCTATCTATGTTGCTCTTTCTTCCCTTCCTCTACCCGGAATTCCGGAATTCCTACTGGCCGGAATTCGTGTCTTCGAATTCGACGTCTTCGATCTCTTCTCTCTCCTATGACGCTTGTCGAACACATCAACATCTTACGTTAATCGAGAAACGGAACGATTTTCCCGAGACAAGGACGGACATTTTCGAAACTACACGTTATTAATTACAAGTTTATTCAACATTCTTTTAAAGTTTTTGCATTTCTTTATATGAGTTTCTAAATTATAGAACAAGGTGTTAACAGAGAGGAGACACACGTTTCCGCGAGACCGGAATACGATTGCTGACTTCGGCAAAATGCGGTCAAACTGAGACCGAGGAATCGACGCAATAGTAGCGACAGATTGAAAAGTTCGTGCAATATTGAAACCTCACTCTCTCATCCTTTTCTATCCATCCTGCCGTCTTCGTCTCCTAATATTCTTCGCGGTATTCCCTTGGGAAGTGCCTGCAAGTATGTGTGTAGGTGAGTGTATGAATACTCGAAAGAAGCTCCGAGGAAAATATAGGCCCGAAATGGCGAGGAATAAGAAAGCACATTTCCGTTCTTAAAGACGATAATGCAGGTCGAGCTGTGCAGGACGAAGAATGCCTGCATACGCTCAAGGATAACAATAGACGGTTCCTTCAAGCATTGAATGCCGATAGAAGAGCCTCGAGGGTTTTAGAATACCAAAGATTCTCCCTGTTAGAATCTCTAACGCAAATTCAAAAATGTTAAATTTCAGAAAATCCATAATTAAAACCCGTGTAACCCCTGCGTTCTTTAAATTCATCTATTATCCTATTTAATATTAAAAATCTCGATTTTTTTGTATTTATTTGAAGATATATTACAGTTTAAAGAGAGATTTTAAGCGTTTTAAAGAAAACTTTCGAAAGAACTTTTATATCACAATGTCTCAAAGGTGGAATATCGGTTTCGAAATACGAGTAATAGGAGCACGGTTGTATATGCAATTAAGAAAATGTCTTGCATGTCCGTGGTCTTCCCATTTATAAAAATATATATTCCGGCAAAAGTGCTTTGAAAGATTCTCCTGTGTTTCCGTCTCGCACAATACAAGCTTAACGAGATTGGTTTCGGCGGCTGACGTGGACGAATAGCCGGAGTTACATTCAGTTACACGTACTCGCGAGCTTCTGTAACACGAAACTCGAATTGCGTGATAGATTCCATCCTGTCGACAATAGACTGTTTCACCTTTATTAACTCTTCGTCACTCGAATGCCTGAACCTGTCATGTTGACAAGAAAAACCTTTGTCATTCCTCTGCCATATCGTGAATTTTTCAATATCTTGAGAAATCGATGAAACGAAGTTTGTTTGTTACAAGTTTAAAATAAACAAGTAAGTTAAATACATAAATAACACCGAATTTCATCAGCTTACGATAAGCCTTTCCAATAATCCCCATACATTTTTTAAAGTTTGTATATTAATCGCAAAGAGAAATAATTTTTTCACTCAGTGAATATTGAGACTTTTTTTTCTGAATAAATAATAGAGACTGTAGGAATTAACGCAGCAAGGGGATAAATGTCGCGTGTTTGCGTGCAAGTATAATCCAGTAGTCGATAAAATACACCGCATACACGATAAGCAAAGGGCAAGAACCGTACACAATGGGATGAAATCTCCCGGAAATATTGTCCGTGTAATGTAAACTTCAGTTTATAAAAGAATTTTTAATTAGCATAAAAATTAATACGGAGCAACGAAGTTATTTCTATTGTTATTTTATCATTATTGGAGGTAATGTATAAAATACATTTTGCAGGAAATATAAAATATATGTAACGTTTAATATAATTTATTTGTAAAAAACAACTTTTTGCATAAAGTATTTTTACACTTTTACTGTTTTGATCTCCCACTTTTCTATTAAAATTATAATCACTAGTCAGTATATTTTGTATATTATTATTTTTATCAGTAATTTTATTCACAAAGAGTTGCAAAATGATCATTTTAAACGATCTTAACTGATGTAATTGAAACTCGGTTATTACAATGTGAAAATCGATAAATAATTAAATTGCATACTTATCTCGCTATTTTGTCTCTCACGCCGTCCGAAATAAAATATGCTTGGAACACGCTGAATATGTTTGGGCAAATAATAAACACGTCATATGCTCTATACAAGTATTTCTCCCGCCTAACGCAATAAAAGACACGTCGGCTACTTCAGAAAGTTTTCATCCGTCCGTTGTGTTTTCCGTGGAAAATGAAAATTTAATATAAAATTTGTGCCGCACAAACGTTGGCTGTTTTGTCTGCGCTTTCTGCTACTTTCATAGAAGGAAGAAGAAACTCAGATTCATAATATCCGCGTATACACAGCGCGCGCGCGACGGAAGAATCAACAATAACAACCAATTTCGATTTAAAAAAAGTTTTTCAAGCTTTTTTCTCCGCTGAATTTTTAAGCTGTCGAATATACTAAAATTTTTTCTGAAATAATTTAAAGAAACTGTTTATTTCCATCTTTGTAACTTAACTTTAGTCCTCATGTGGTTTATCTTTTGACTTATTTGCCAGAGTATTTCAGAAGTTAAGACAATGAGAAACCTGAAGTAATTGAACCGAGTAGCTTAACATGGTCCGGGACTTTTGAATTCACATAGGACCACGAATATTTCGTCTCCTTGAGTCTTCAATCTTAGCGGCCTTTGATCCTTTAACTTGTTTTGGATAGAGAATCCTTGCGAAATACGCATCCACATGTACGTCCTTTGTAAACTCGACGCCTCTCTTCGTACAGCGCGCGTAGTAAAATCGTTTTGGGACGGATGGAGGATCCTTTTCCTCTCACAGGACACTGAAGATAGGAAGCGAGAAAGCGTCGGACGGGTCGAGAAAAAATTGCGAAAATATTTCATACCCCACTCGAGCGAGATTGCGACTGGCCGGAAGAAGCAAAACGAGGAATAGAAGACTCCGTGCGCTCGACAGGGAAAAATACTCACAGGGTACTCGAATCAAAGAAATATCTGATTAAAAGCCTCGCAAAAGAAATGCAGCTAAAGCGAGAACACTCTCTGCGTGAAACCCATCTCGAATCTTCACAAATTAAATATCTCGCAATAGCAAGACGAGGTTGAATGGATCATGTATCCTGCAAGTTCTTAAATCCCGCAGATTGATTTTGCGATTTTTTTTTTTTTTTTTTTTTTAATTTATGTTGCTGTAGTTTATTGAACTTTTCGCAGCTTTTTAGATTGTTGCAAGTTTTGGGATAAATATTTTTTTTTATAAATTGTTTTCACATTGTTAAACCTGCATTTTATTTTATTGTATTTTTTTAAGATTTTAAAAAAACCAAAGCTTCAGAAGAGTTCTTGATACTTTGTCTATTTCGCGACGAAAACGTATTCAATTCCTGCCGCAAAAACGCGACGCATAAATCCGGTGGATACAAAAAACAAGCGCGACGGAACACACAAAGTGCATCGAGGCGAGCATCTGGGATACTTCGCAGCTGCGAGATGTGTAAGTCTCAGCAGAAAACGTTCTCATTAATATTTCGCGCCGTCGGCTACCGGAAGAGACGTTGCCACTCTCGTGCGCAACACATAATTCCCCTCATATATTTGCGCCACCCGGTATATCTATCTCGCGCTACGGCGCATTTCTCATTGGCACCCAAGAAAAGGAGAAACGAAAAGATAGACAAGCAGAAAAGATGCACGAAGAAAGAAAAAAAGACGAGCAAGAACACAAATTAAGCGCAAACTAAAAGCAAACCTTCATATACCATTTTATTCAAAAAGTAATAAAATATCAAATTCGAAGTAGTTACGTAGAAGAGAGCGGGGTTTATACAAAAGTTACAATTTACATATTTAAATGTGTTTTTTAATTTATAAACTTATCATTATTTATGCGCATGTAGTTTATTATATTGTGTAATTTACACAGTAAGCTTCTTCATTTTATTTATTATTGTTTATGTTTCAATGTTTTTATATGATGTATACTTGGATAACTTATTTCACACTCATTTATGTTTAATTTAATTTCATTATTGTGTTATGCAACGCGAATCCCCGGTTTATACATGTAATCAATGAAAATAATGGGACGACAGTGGGAGATGAAGAGCCGGAGAGAGAGAGCTTCCTCCTCTCGTTTTTTTTTTTTTTTTCTTTTTCTCTTTCTCTCTCTTTCTCTGTATCCTCGTGTCTGCCATTTTCGCATTCTTCGCTGGGAAAGCAGCAGCGGCGGCTGCAGGATCGCCGGAAACCACGACCACGTACAGCGAGAAGCGACAGCCTGTTTTTCATGCAGTTTTCCCGTTTTGTTTGCTCGCGGCATCACGCCCCGCACGATTCTTTTCCATCCCTAACGTTCTTCTCCCTCTCCTCTCCAGATCCGGGAGAAAAACGTCTCTCTGAGCATGAGAATTTAAGGGCACCACGTCTCCCGTGATCCCACTACACGCGGACGTGGCAGAACGTGAAAAAGATGAAAGAAACCGATTCTGTTAGACTCGCACGATACACAAGAAAACGCATTCAAAAAAATATTATTATTAAAAAAATATTATTATTAACATAATCTTTTGTATTTCGTGGCTTGTAAACATTTATTTGTTCCATGCATGTTATTTCTGACTCACTAAGCATTCTGAAATACACGATTCTTTCTAAATTCCCAGATAGAGTCAGGCGTTTTATCCACAAAGAAAATAATTTTTGCCCGCGCGCACTGTTCTCTCGTCCGGGGAACACACACTTGAACTAGTTTACCTCGCTTAATACAGACACGTGGTTAACACTGCGTGCCGCGCGTTTTATAATAAATTCTGATAACAAGCACTGTGTGTATTCGCCCGTACGTCGCGCCGCCGAGAATATAAATACACCGGTCGTCACCTTTCCACTTTCGCGAAGCGCGGAAAAGCCGAGCTGACAAATAATTCTCATACGTCGTGTCGCTCGACGAAATTCGTAGTGTATTTTCCTCCGCAATATAACAGGAAGAATTCAAGGAGAGAATACGCTACTCTCTCTCCACGACTCTCCGAACGCGCTAATGCAACATGCTAAATGTTTCCTAACAATTTTCCATTCGTCGAAGCTAATTCAACCATTGTACAATAATGGCGGAATATTCTGTTTTCGATTTAAAAAGTCTTCTAATTAATTGTATACTAATTTGCTTTGTGAACTTGTTTCTTTTAATTATGTAGGGTTTTAATTTGTATAAAAATTTAGTGCAATTTGTTATTATAAAACGACTAATAATAATAATATACTACTTTTGATAAAGCTTAATTTATCACACGGATACGAGAAAGAACTAGAGCATGAAATACAGAGATTTCGTATTTGTATGCAGTTTGCAATAATAAATTTTGTCAAGAACGTCAACTATAACATGCACGCGTCGGAAGGAATTTTTGAAAAATTGAACTAGTAGACAAGCAGACGGATAAAAGCTGGATGCGATGCATCTTGCGGAAGTAGAAATCCGTATATACATTACATACGCGTATATAAATTGGATTCGTATATATTAATTTTTCATTCGGCGCAATGACGACAATCATGAATATTTCGTCCAAGTGCATAATGCATTGATAATGCATTCATCATGTTGTGCGCATGATGAATACGCACATATACGTGTCAATTGTGTACGCACGACCGCGCGTCGCGAGAGCAATCGAAACCGTGTGTGCGATAAATGCAAGAGGGACTATTTTTCATTATTTTCCTCGTATAATTGGCATTGTTCGCAATAAAATTTCAAGAGAACACTTCAGGAGGGATTTTTCTTTAATTTAAAATCTGTTTCTTCACTCGCACAGGTAAAACAAATGTAATATGTAAAGCCTGTCGCAAAAAGAACAGCTTCGATATCAATATTTTAAATAAATTACATCAACAATATTGTAACAGATGTGCGTCGTATCTCACATATGCACAGCTGCAGTTAATGCGCGTATGTATATACACACATATGTATAAGACAATGTTCGCCATAGAATAAAATCGTTAATATCTTCAGGAAAATGCGCACCGCTTTTACCGAGAATGTAAATTACGAAGCAATTTCCAAAGAGCAATTTTTCCCTGCGTTACCGACTTTTTGGATTCTTCTTGATCCACGAAGCGTAGTGAAAAAGGGTTCTGTGGCCAGCCAGCCGGCATTTTGTCGCTCGACATAACTAATGGTTTCTTTATTTCCACCTCGCGAATGCTCTCTCTCATACCTGCCGCACGTTTCTCTAATCACGAAAGTACGGCTGTGATTAAATCACAGCTGAGCGAAACGTTATTCACACGTGTTATAAAAAGTTATTCTCTTGCGATAAAAAACAGATGAAATAAGAGTGCAAAAGCATGTCAACTAAAATATAACTTGTTTATCAACTTATAAAAATTTTTTATTTCTTATTTATTGACTTCTCGGCATCTCAACTCTCGGAAGTCATAAATACATTGCTATCCAAAAATAAAAGATATATTCTTGATCGCGTTATCAATTCGAGAAAGAATCGAAATCTCGAAGGAACGTTTCTTCTCGCGATCGCGCTCTATTTATTCAAACGGAGAAGGGGATGGTTTAGCCTCAGTGGAACGAGTGGCAAAAGTTGTTCGCATACAGCTTGTTTGCCCGTAATAAATAATTCCATTATGTTCCGGTGGGAACCGCTGTTTGCGTTCGAGAGAGGTTCGATAACGTTCCCAGATTGCAACGCGCGCAAACAGATGCAAGTTGGATTCGTATACATCCGCACTTTGCTAGACCACGTCTTTTTCATGTGTATTTTCTTCATGCCGACTGTTGTTAGGAAAACAAGGAAACTTTTAGTTGTCAATCGAAACTACTAAAAAACAAAAGAAAACACGTAAAAAAATAGAATAAACTGCTTTAAGTAAATTCTATCGCGAATCAAAGCTAAGGTAACGATATATTTATTTAAAAAAAAAGAGTGTAATTATTCTCTCTAATATCATATTACTAATATCTTCTCGTCAGTTTAAAATCTTGGCTTCCTCTTTACGCACGCTACGGAAAAAAATGATGAATGCTTTTTGGTAGGATAGATAGTTGTCATCGCTTTCGAAGCTCCGTGAAAAATTCAAGCGTCGTATAATTTTACGGATAAAATCTCGCTACGGCCGTAACCTTGTTTTACGGCAGGTCGCGTTATTTTCGGCCACCCTAGATATATCAAACCACACACAACTACACATATATATGTAACACCGTACACACGACAAGCACGCTTCTCGCCTGATTCCATTATGCAAAAATATGATAATTCCGAGGAATGATGGAGCCGCCTAGGATAAATGTCCTGCCAGCCCCCTGATCAATCCTCGAGCCTTCGCGCATTATAACTCTTGATTTTCTCTTTCTGCAATCACGCGTCGCGATGTAGAAACATTTCTCACAATTTTTCTTCCACACCTGAATAAATATTTCCGCATATTTTTTTGTACTTTCTTTATTATTGTTTATATAATAATAAAAGCTGTATAATTAAATCGTTGCTTTATAAGTTTATTAGAAGAGACGTTTTGTCAGAGATAAAACAGAGTTCAGACGCGCTTCTCTAATGCGAGATATTCCGTAAATATGACAACTGTGTTTACGGAGAACATAGATGAGCCAGACTTGCGAAACAGGTTTTGCGCTCTTGTTGCAATGCCGCCTGTGCTGTGTTGTTGCACATGCTGAAAGCTCCGTCGCTTTGCTACCTTTTAACTTAATGACGGACAATAAGACATGACAGAAGATGACGACAGTGACGCGCCTCCAGGTCGCTCTGTTTGCGAAACTCAGACCGGGCTCAGACAATTAATTACCTTAGCAATTAAACATCTGCCAAGCCGGACGAGTAATTATTTCTCTAAAACGCGACCGTGGCGTCTAATATACGAAGTGTGGGAAGCTATAGAAAAAACCAACAAATATTTACTCTCTCTCATGATAAATTTGAAGGATTGATTCTACAAACGAACTCTGTTTACTTTTAGAAACAGATGGTAATGCACCGATAAAGTTGCATCGGAATGAATCGGGGCTTTTTGATTAATCAAATTTTAACACTTTGCTGGAATCGGCAATTAGAAATAAAAAAAAGATCAATATATCGATATGCGATATTATGATGTTTGCATAGAAAAATCTTATTCCTCAAAACGCTACTTAGTATAGTAGTACTACATACTATTGCAACAAAAATATTTTGTATCGACGCGATCTAAGTTAAATTTTTAATATTCCATAAAAAAGTATTATTATATTATTATTTTATGGACTTAGCTTCTAAAATACTCGATAATGTTAAATGAATCTTGCTTTCTGTGAAAAGTCAAAAATTTATATACAAATGTTTTCAAAATAAAAAATATTTAATGCAAAAAAACTTTGCATTGCGCATGAATTTAGCGCAAGGCACTACCGTGCCTCTTGATATATATTGTCGGCATTTAATATTAATTATTGTTGAGTACCTGCAGTAAGCTTTAATTGTTAAATAGCACATGGATAGTCGGCGACGCCAGTTAGATTGAGAATTACGTCGAAAATCCGCGCTACGTTAATGGAATTTCTAATTAGATAATTTAATATGTTACGCCGTGTTGCTCTCCCCTCAAAAATCTTTTTATACATTAAATATTAAATAAGTAAATACTAATATACGCGAGCATATAACTTTAGCTTTATGCATTTCTTGACAAGAGAAATAAAAAATACTCAATTTTGTTTGCAGTTAAATTAACTCTATTTATGTACTCATATGGATCATATGAGTTGAAGTATTAAAATTGCGAAATCAATTAACCAACACGCAATTTTTTTTTTTTTTTAATTACGTTTAAATTAAATTGATTCTATTGTACACAATACATTTTATAAAATTGTATAGGTTTTTTCAAACCACACGTGTGTATTCACGTGTGTGTATTTTAATTACTGCAGCAATTTTAAATTTATTTACTTGCCGAAGATAAGATTATCGATTTAAAAATAACATTACGATAGCTGCAGGATTTTGTCTTGAAGGTTAAATTGAGCTTTCAGCAGCGTTCCGATACTTTAATCCGTAAATGGGAAAGAAATTTTCAACGAACTTTTAAAGCAACGGTGTCATTGTGTTCCCGGACTCACTCTTCGACAAACTTTTATAATCAGAAATAGGATTACCTTACGCTGCTTTTGATAAGTTCTCTTTTAAATACCGTGTATACAGCTCCGAGCGATGAAGAAGTTTGCATTCGTGATTAGGATTTTGCTTCTGCCGATTTTGATATGGTGCTTGTTTTTTTAGGAGAGAAAGAGAGAGAGAGAGAGAGAGAGAGAGAGAGAGAGTTGCGCATCTCTTATATATTTATATTTTAATACTCCGAAGTTTGCAAATTAGTTCACTGAGCGTCGATTAAATCAACAGAAGATCAATATATTTTGAAATTACACATAATTTATTATCTGATTTTTAATATTTAACGTTGAATTTTCGTGTGTTTGCAAATAACATGATTAAATTACGTGATTATTTATTATACATTACGCGTCACGTGAGTAATCCTTTTTAAACATCACGATTATTGAATCGATAACGCGATGTGTGTATCGTAATTCATATCAATATACAAATTTACACTTGAATAGTGTATTTTAATAAAATCGATATTGCGCTGTGTATATCGAACATGTTTGAAGCGACGAACTGTACACAATGCGAGAGGATAATAAACACAACCGGTTAGGTGAGAATGAAAATTGTATCGTAATAAGTGTGTTGTAAGCCTCGTCCTAATTTTACCCAAAGTCTGTTTCGCCATCAGGCTAATCCGTTGTATTGTCCGCCCGTTCCCCGGCTAGGAAGAACAATGCCTTCGCGAATGGTAATTGCCCGGCTGAAACCGAGTTTCCTCTCGCGAAGCGAGTTTCGGCGAAGTTTTCCGCGACTCGATTCATTGGCGCGAGGTCAGGCGCTTCCGCGAGAAGAAACTAATCGATTGTTTTAGGAAGATAAATTTGCGCGTCGCATTTATTTTACAAAAAAAAAAAAAAAAAAAAAACACAATTTCAGCAACCGTATTAGCGGAATATAAGTTTATAAAGTTACTTAAAAGAATGCGTTCTCTTTTAGCGTGTGCGGGGAAAAATGTTTAAGAAAACTTCAGCTGTATATTCGAGTTAATATCTTGTAAAAACGCTGCTCGATAGCGCGTAAACTTAAAATTGTTTTGAAAAAGTAAAAGTTTCTTTTGAAAATAAATTTCTTCTTAAGTATTATTTTGTGAAAATTATTATGCAAGAAAACAAGATTAATTAATTGTAGTGTAAAAGGAATAAAAAGGAATTATATACAGAGAGAATATAATCAAAGGATTATATTAGTAATTAAATAGAGGATTATCTTTTAAATTTAGTCGGTAGTTTTGCTAAACGATCTTCTTATAGTCAGAAGTAGGATGTTAGGAAAGAATAATAGTGTAATAAATAGTAATAAAAGTTCTGCTATTCAGTCAAACCTACCAATTTTGTAACACATTAAGAATAAATTTAATTATTAAGAATAATATTAAAAGTTTATATATGAGTTAAAAATTCAGGATGAAAATTTACTGTTTCTGGTCCATCCAAATAGAAATTTATTAAAATAATATTAAATATTCGAATGTTTTGTTATTTTTTTTCAAAACCGTATAAAATTTTTATTATTTTTTTCACTGTTTTTGCTTCTCTCTCTTGGATATCTAAACAAATATTTGCTTTTAATCATTACTGGAAGCAATGATCTCGTATCTTTCAGAATAAAACTTCCAACTCTTAGGACGAGTTTTATTACGTTTTTCTTCGAGGCCATCGAAACGAGATTTTGTCTCGATCCTCATTAACAAATGGTGATTTTTCTCAATTATATGGCTTTCTTCATTAACGCAGTCTTGATTTCAAATACATACGAACTGGAAATTGTATATAGGCTTTACGATGAATCGACGATTTCACTAAATGCGAGTCATTTTTCATCGTCGCGCGCGTAATAAAAATTCAAATAAATTTAAATCTTTGACCGAAATAAATTTTGGCAATATTCAAATGCAATCAACATTAATTTAAAGGACTGATCCTGGAAATAAATTTTAATTTGTTTCAAATGCATATAATTCGATTTTAATCAGAATTAATTCAAATAAAACTATAATTTTATACTTATAATAATTCGAATAAAAATTTAATTTTCATATTATAATAAAGGTTGTACATTTTGTGATCGTAATATATTATTATTATTATTATAGACATAAAAAAATATATTTTAATGTCTATATACACGAACATATCGCACAAACATATCTCTCTCCGAATGACATCTGTCGATCAAGAATCAAACAACACGCATATATCGCGATATTTTCTTGCTCGCCAAATATCTCTTCCTGCTTGCGCAAAAACACGTCCAGCTTCCGATATCGATTCTGCGGTAATTTCACGCTTCGAACGATTATAGCGCGACAGCTGCGGAATGTCGCATATCGAGACACGACCTGAATGTAGATATCGGTCGAGGTTCGATATTTATAACACGGGTTAATATCGATGTCGTTTCGAATAGCACAGGCTGATTTACGACGCGAAAACTCTTTATAAAGCCGTTTTTAGAAAAATTAACAATTCCGTCAAATTTCATACGTACAAAAAACGCCATGAAGCTCCATACATTTAGCTTCAACGTGACTGTGTCTTTCGATTCCGAAAATGTATATTTTCGACACCTCGCGGATTTCTGACCCTTCAAAGCATGAGGCTTACAGATCGTTCGTGGATCCGCGGATTTTTCTCGGATTTTTTGAAACCCTTGAGCCTATTACATTCGGAAGCAGCCATTAGCGTAGAAAATAGAGCGCGGCGAGCGAGAAAAAAAGAAACGAAATGACGTACTGTTGCACTTTTGCAGAAACGCTACTACGTGTGTGACGTTTTTTGAGAGAGCTTAATCCTTTTGAATAAAGAAAAGCGCGACGTCGCTGCCGGTGCGCGAATGGCTTTCAAATCTTTTCATGTTCTTCGAGGACGTTCGCACTTTTCACTTGCATACTGCATCTGTGTTCATGTTGTAACCAATGATTGCGTAGTGTGTGTGTCACGGAAAAAGCATCAAATATAATGGCAAAATCTTGTAGTCAAATATATTCAAAGTGTCACGTTTTGTTTTTTTTTGTTTTTTTTTGTTTTTTTTTGTATTATCATTTTTCAGCATAAAATCGCTGATTTTGTATATCGTAATTTCTTGCGCGCATTTCCTCGCGTTTTATAATTCAGTGATCTTTCGCTGTCATGTTTTGCTTCTATTAACTAATGGCGAACACCGGCGAGAAATTTCTCTGGGCACGCAGCATTCACGGCGGACTGAAAAAGATGCCGACCTGCGAAAGGTCGAGTGCCTGTAAACGGCAATCGGAAAGTTTAAACGACGTTTCGAGCAGCGGAAGTTTTCACGATGAAGGAGCGTATCTTCCGGCTTTACTTTCCAACTTCGATAATTTCATATCTCGCGAGAAAACGCCACGTTACGGAAGTGGAAGCAGAAAATCTCCCAGTTAATCCGATCGTCGTTGGCGAGTTAGGGAGCCTAAGGGTCGAACGTCAAAACGTACCGAAACTTCCGACGGAAGCTGTAAAATTTCTGATTTTAATAACGGAAATGTTAAAAAGATTAATTTTGGAAGAGATTTAACACAGCACCGGAAAAATTCAGTTTCACCTACGGAAAAAAGAATCAAAAGTATATTTTAATAGCGATTTTATGTTTGTGCGCGCTCCGGTTATTTTAATAACAGAGACAAATTTTTTAATGCGTTGTTAAGAAATGTAATGCGACAACAGAATAAAATAAAAGAAATTAAATTCATCCGAATTTTGTTAGCGGTTGAGAAAGCAAGCTGGAAAACATCTCGAAAGAAGTTTCAAATAAGTCGCGGTTGTTGCGCTTGTTCTCATTAAGCACGGCAATAGTTGATTACGCGCGAAGAGCTCGGGAGAGGAGTCGTTTCCTCTGGACGTAGTCGAGCGTGGCTGATGCTCACTTCAGTAAGGACTTAATTTGCAAAGTATCCCAAGCGAAATCTTAGCCGGGCGGCGGCCTCGACTGAAAGCCAAATGAGGGCAACTCCGGTGGTAGGGTGGAGGGTGCGGCCGTCTAATTTGTATAAAATTTGCTTTTCTTCGCGTCAACTCTCTTCGTCTTCTCGTCTCGCTCGCCTACGCTCCCTGCAGCTGCGAGCGAACTTAATTTAAGTTGAAAAGTCAACCTCGTATCCCTTCCTCTACCCCCCGGTCGACCGCACTTCAAACAGAATCTCGCGTTTACCAACCACCGGATGGTCCTTCGTTGCATACAAGGTGATCCTGACTAACTGCACTCTCTTCCAGGGACTTATTCCGAGTCTGTTGAGACATTTTGACAAAACTCTCAAAGTTTTGTCGAGCAAATCCGTTTTTATCTTTTATTACATATTTACATTAAGTACAAAGAAACAAATAGAATTAAATGTAAAAAAGTAGCCATTTATTTTTACTTAAGTAATTATATTAATATTGTTTAATAATTGTTTTTACATATTTTCACAATATATTTTTAATTTTCAATCTCTCCCGTTTCGTTGAAATATACACGTGTACTTGTTGAGAAAGAATTTCCCACCTGCGGAATATCCAAACTATGCTGTTTTGACGATGGCGCGATACCTTAAGTAAGTAACTAGATATTAAGCACGGTGGGTCGAGACTCGCTATTCGATGGATAATGAAACCGCCTTTTATGTTCAGCCTCGTTTCGTAAACTTCATCGCCGTCGAAAGATATTTACCGCAAGCAAGCAAGGTATAAACGTTTCTCGAAGCGCAGCAAGGTGGAAGATAGCTGTCGACTTCAGGAGAACGAGCAAAGGTATCCACCGAGGAAACAGGCTCAAACGAGGTCAAACGGGCTTAATTAAGACATAATTATCGAGCGTCTGCCTTACTACAATATCGAGGGTAACGAGGACAAAAGTCACCAGCCAGTCAACGAGTCGAGTTTCAAGTGTCGACGGAGTTTCAAGGATACAAAGAACTGGAACTTCCGAAATCGACGCTGCACTGGTTCTTCGAACAATAATATCCCCAAATACTAATTCATTACACACTATTTTTTATATGTTTTTTATATTACTATATCATATATTTACTTATTTTTTATTTAACAATTTTTATTAAACAATTATATTTTTATATATAAATAAATATCTTTTATCAATTTTATTATACATGAAAAATTCAAGAATTCAGCCGTTTATTCACGTTTCTTACAAAAAAAAAATGTGGAAAAAACATTCATTCGGAAAATAGAAGAGTTGAAACAATAGAAAGTGCGAAATATCCGTCGAATCTATAACGCTTAAGGCTTAAGCAGTTTACGGGCCGAAAAACAAGCGATTTTGGGATTTGATAGATGAAAACCTTACGGATTTGAAAAAGCATTCGAGAGGGAGAGAACCGAAGGTTCAAGGACGTAAAAGCAAGCCTCGATTAATCTAACAAGCGATTATCTCCTTTTCTCTTCTGTATCCCTTTTGCTTTGTTACGCCATTACTTCCTTCTACTGTCTCGGGTTGTTTCGCAAGATTAGATGCCATCCGTTCCAGTTAGGCTGACGGGGCAATATGCCACCGACGACTCTGGCCTATTCCTAACAAGATCCATTCTTCTTTTCTTATGGTAACTACGTCAGATATCGCATTTTTTCGTTTTTTACGTACGTCGTAAGTTTTCCTCTTAGAATAGCACAAAATCTCGTCTAATTTGATGAGAAGACGATCGCGAATATAAAAATTCTGCGCGTATATAGACAGAAGTTTACGTGCATGCGCGCTCGTGTATTCCATTAATATTTATTTATTTTATGCGTTAAGCTCTTTATTTTTTATCACGTATATTGCATACTAAATTTATCCCTATTTAAACGTAAATGTATTTTTGCAATCTTTTCATGTCTATAATCACGTTTTTGTTGGAACTAAAGAAGAATCTATTTGCGCGCTCGTGAAAAAAGTTCGTATATATAAAATTACGCGGTTGAATTACGAGGAATAAGCGAAAACCCATTAAAAAAAAAGAGAGAGAGATAGATCCTCACGACGTTGCAATCTCGCACGTGATTATACTATTTTGCGGTTCAATTAGGTATTGAAAGCGGGTGTCTTATTAGACGTAATAAGGTGCTATGCACACGCGCGGAAGAGTAGTCTCTTGCCGATGATCCTGAAGCCGCTAAAGCGAGTGCTCGTTAATTACACGTCGTTACGAGCACACGTGCGCAATGAGATATATCGTCTTTGCGGAGGATAATGAGAATAAAACATAATTAATGCAACAAGCTCTGCTTATACATTACCTCCGGTGCGCGCGCGTCGTGATGATATTAAAAATTTATGATGAGCTCACGTAGATTTTTAAATTCGTTTTTGTACGCATATGTTTGATACATTATTATTTAAATAACGTTGCGGACTAATTGTAATAGCGGAGGAGCGAGTTGTGTGTGGAAAAAAATTGATGAGAATTGAGGAGGAACTCGTCCAACGTTCGTTATTTAAGACCATTAAACAAACGCGGTCTCTTAGACGGAGTGAAAATACTTTTTTTAATTTTGATGATCAAGAGGCACGGTAGTGCCTTGCGCCAAGTTCACGCCAAGTTTATTTGTCTAATCTTTAACTTTAAATAAATACATTTTTTATGGAATATTAAAAATTTAAAGAGATTTAGATCGCGTCGATATAAAATATTTTTGTTGCAATGGTACGTACTACTATACTACTATACTACTATACTACTAAACTAAGTAGCGTTTTGAGCAAAAATAAGATTTTTCTATGCATATATATCGCATATCGATATATATCGCATATCGATATATCGCATATCGATATATCGCATATCGATATATATCGCATATCGATATATCGATCTTCTTTTTGTTTCTAATTGTCGATTCCAGCAAAGTGTTAAAATTTTTTTTTAACCAAAAAGCCCCGATTCATTCCGATGCAACTTTATCGGCGCATTATCAGCGATGCAATTTTCGCTTTACACTCGGTAATTAATGGCAAATTGTCCTTCGCGAAAAAAAAATTGCATAGTAAACAACCGATAAAATATGGAAGTTGTATATGGAACCTTCAAATCCTCTTGTATTTTTAGATAATTGAAAATAGAAAACAAAACACCCGGGAAAAAATATCACAAAAATTCGGACTAAGAGCCACCTTAGTGTAATATGAAGTGTCGGTCTTGTCATCTATCAAGACTACTTAAGACACTCGATTCACTTGTGATTCTATTAAATTGCACACGCGGTAACGTGACGTGATTTGTAAGAAAAGTACGATTCAATCTTTCTTTCCAAAGAATAATATTCTTTATTATTTTATTATTGTTGTTTTTTATATTGCGACTTTACAATAATTATAATTCCTACCTTTTTTTGGACGTGCAAAACGAGTCGTCTTTAGGTACGTATATGGATATCGTAAACCAGCATCGTGTTTGCTAAGAGAGTTCCTTGTTGATCTTGTAATAGATCTATATACATGCAATTCAGAATTCTGGAAAATTTTTGGACTTTCTTAATTATTGTTCGAGTACGAGGAAATGTTCTCGAAGAATTACGACTGTTTCGGAGGGAGGGAAGTGGTAACGATAGGAAGATTCTCGAGGCGCGACGGAATAAATCGTTAACGAAGAAATAAAGACGTTGATGCAAATGGAGGATGTGGGTCGCAAGGATCGATATTTCACGTTTTAAGACGAAGAAGTTACGATCCCATCTCTCTCCGAGGTTTTACAACAATTGTCTCCGGCGTGTGACGTCATTAAAACGCCACTCGCCGCGGACTATTAATGTCCGCCATTACCCGGGAATAACGGGTGCGCCTTTTACGGGGTATTAATGATCTTCCTCTCCCCTCATAAGAGAAATACCGTTCCCTTCGAATGGTTTCGTTCTACCAAATATACACACCGCTTCATTTCGAATGATTCTGCCAAAAGATAGCGCTTGAAGTTTCTTTGTTGCTCCGCGTTGTCAGTTTGTCGCTTAATCATGAGGCAACTTTATGGGCGAGGCTTTAACGGCGGAAACTTGAGTAATCAAGAGTAAATTGTTCGTTGGTTTATTTCCGTTTGAGTCAATAACTGTTCCAACACTGTGCCATTTTGCAAAGTTATGGCCACTCAATATTCTCGCGAACAACAGTTAGACATTTGACTTTACGTACGCGGTACAACAAGTCTGTCAATCAATTTTACATACACTTGTGTTATATATATAAAAATAATCCAGTGCTTTCTTTCGAGTTCCTCATCCATTGGACGTGATTCACGGTTTTGTGTTACCGCCAAAGATACGCGCCCTTGCGAAAGTAAGTCGTACTTGGCGAAGGACGCGTGATTGCCTCCGCGAAAGCGCAATTTGGAACAACGTCACCGTTTTTCTTCGAGATTTAGAGGCTCGTTGCCAAATGTCAGAGCAGCAAGTACCACCCAGTAATTAAGTTTACTCCAAGAAATGCGTCTACTCTCTCTCCCGCTCTCTCTTTTCTTTCCCTTACCCACTACCGGTACCAAACTTGATTCTCTGACTCGCCATCTTCACCTTCTCCACCCTTTCGTTGCTAGATTGTGCCCACTCTTGTAGAACAAGTCCGCTAACGATGGGACGCGAACAGAGAGAGACTTTGTTGCCCTCGAAATCTCGAAGAGAAGTTCGTAGTCGAGGTCCTTGTCCACTTCGAAATGACATTTTTGTCGACTGATCGAAAATCCAATGAACGTGTAGAGAAGAAGATGTCGAGCTGACGTATAATATTCAAACGACGACGCGATTGCAGAATTAAAAGCGTTAATTATGAAAATCTCTTCAATATAAACTTCAATCTCGCTCGACACGGTCGCAAAAGCCGCTTGTTTTGTTGAAGGCGGGGAGCTATTGTTGGCGCGTGTAGATACAAGCGCCACCAGGAAACTAAACTGGAATTTCATATTGATCGCGCAAGGGAACAAATAATTGACGGATTATTACAATGTTAAAGCATAACTGACGAAAATAGAAATTCGTATGAAAAAAAAAACAAAAAAAATTCGCGATCAATCTTAAGATGTAAAGAACCGATCGGTTTGAAAGGCGCTAATAACATTTTTTTTACCGCGGAACGGCGTTGCTCTAATCTCTTCCGATGCGGATTAACGCACTACCGTGGATATGTAGCGTAGCGCGCTTTGATCCGCGCGCTTCTTAAGGTTACAAGGGCCTTAAGCCGAGCTTAACACATCACCCGGAATTTGATCAGACCTCGTTATCCCCTTTTAGTCAGCCTGTGGACCCCCGTATAACACGGCGCCCTAATAATCCCTGCTCGGTTAACCGAAATCTCTTCTAAGCCTAAGCAGCGTCGACTGGGCATCACGATGCGTTGGAATTTACAAGGAACCAAAACTTCCCACGTATAATCCTTTCTATATTATTTTGCAATCGACCTGTTTATATGGAAAACAGAAAAAGGATTGTATTATCTTTATTTCAACTGTAATATTAACATATCTATCATTGGATTTTTTATTAGATATGAGATAAATTAATTTTTCAATAAACTTCCTGAATAGAAGAGATTGAGATTAAAATTTGAATAAAACTCAATCAAGCTTATTGTTCCGATGTAAAAGGGACCAATAAATATCCAATTTATGACGTATCTGTACTACCGTGTATCATGTACCATTTGTCAGTTCGGGCAAAACAGAACGAAAAATTAGTAGGAGTCGATCACTGTAACGCGCTATTGCGCGTACAATAACCCACCAATTTAGTAAACACAAAGCGATGCGGCGCGATTACGCCGCAGATTGGTGCAACAATAACGAAAATGAGTTAATTAGCAACATTAATGCGCTATCATAGTGATCACAAGAGCTTTCCACACATTGTATTATGCTATTTTAACTCGCATGAATTATTCTCGAATGCTACGTATGCAGCGCTCGACTATACATGTTAAATTAAGTATGTATTCAGTAGTTGTTACGTATGTATAATATATCAGTCTAATGTTTGTGGATACGAAAAGCATATGTAAATGTCTTTTGCATCGCTTCGCATAAAATACGGGAAACTACTGAAATCGGTGGCGGAAGAAGAAGAAAGGTTAAAAGGAAAATATATTTCTTCCTGGATCTTTAAATTGCCAAATTATCCAACTCCCAGATTCTCTTATCGCGCGGGGCGAGACTTTTGCGAGTGAGCTTCGTTTGAAACGTCATTTAAAGTTCTCCGTTACGAGGACAAGTCATAGTATGTGACCCGACCCTCATGAGACACGCAGGATTTAGAGAAATCTGTAGATTCTGCGAGTAACCGGAAGCTGCTACACAAGACGTCTCTTTGAAATCCGGAGAGTTTTGGATCTTATTTTAGGTGCGAGGAATTGAAGATAAAGTTTGAAGAAATGGAGAGAGTCGGGAATATTGCGAATACTCGGAATTGAATGTGCTTTATTATAGAATTTTAACAAGTTAGAATTAATGCAAATAGAAATTAAAAAGTAGAAAAATTTTTTTAATATAAAAGAAAGTTCTTGAATATATATGACATCTAATTAATCGTGCGTTCAATGTGTACAATACGTAACTAATACTCGGTATATATACTTTGTTTCAGGTGAGTCCACTGATATGGTTTGTTGAATGAAACAACCGTCACAGTAAGTGAGATTTGGCTTCATAAGAGGCTTTGATCAACGCAACGTGAGTAAGATGCCAAACATTTGAGTAACGTGAGACGCGGCTTCGGATTCGATAAACGCTTCATGGGGTCAGATCCATTAGCGTGACGCCGCTAAATTGCTGTAAACCGATATACTGGCACCCCTAAACGTCACATTAATTAGCGCTAATTGACGATTAAGTACGGCGCGCCGATGCGAAGGTTCTTCCACGTCGTCCACTTCATTTTAGTTAGTGATAATCATTTCGTGTCTGTCGTATTTTTAATGGACTATCACTTATACAAACAATGATAAGTACAATATTTTTTTTCTCCATTTTTTTCTCTCTCTTCCGTAAATATTAAATCCATAATTCTAATTATGTTCAAATATTTTTTCTAGTTATTTAACACACATAAAATATGTTATACAAAAGAACTTACAGCAAATAATTTATTTTGTAAATCACAGTTTGATTTTCGTAAATTTTGACGAGAGGGATTTATAAATAATAAGACCTGATGAAACAGCAAATGATCGAACAAATAAAAACTCGAAGTAGGTTGCAACGCGTTTATCGCTCGCACGAGGTGTATTACTGACAATTATCGCAGCCGTCTTTGTTCGTGCATCGGTAGCAAGTACAGTTACGAGTGACGGGAATAAATTTGCGTGGAATATAATTCATGGCTGAATAGGAAATAACGCTATCTATTTCCGGCGACCGTGACGTTTAATCCAATGACACAGGGGAAATCTAGAATTCGTTTCTCCTCGCCGTCAAGTCGTCCCGCAAGATGTTGTAATGAGAAATTCTGTAGATATAAATAATCCCTACACACACACACAGACGCACACACATACACACCGGCAATTCTTTAACTCGACCGCAAAAGCATTTGTACCAGGGAGCAGTAATTTTTTATGTGAGAAAATTTTTATTTCTACGCGTCACACTCAGAGATCGAAATGTTGCGAGAGAATTAAATATTCGTATTTTTCATACATAATTTTGTAATTTATATTTAGTAATTAAAACAAACTTAAAATCTTATTAATATTGATTCGAAAACACATTTAGAATTTAAATACGTGTTTATTTCAGTCAAATTATGTGCAGCAAATTCAATCAACTAAATTCTGACAAGAATTCTCGTGATCGAATGTGTGTATGTATATGAATAATTTAATGACGTTTAATTTGCAAAGCATACGTTCGATGTTGCATCGCGTGTCTTTTTCAGGTACGGTTACATTAATTTTGCGCGAGATGAAAGGGAAATGAATGGGGAGAGGTGGCCGGGAAGAGGAGGATGATGCTACAAAAGCTTTCTTTTAGGCGGCTTTATAGCGCTACTCGTCAAGGGGAATAACCGATGTGACAAATTAGTTGCTTTGAAACGCGCATGTTTGTATTAACTTTATAGTTAGAATAGTTAGGGACTTTGCGCGTCTGTGAATTTTACACGTATATTAAACTTGTGTACTTTTACAGGAAATTATACGTCGCGCGTTTGCAAAGGATGCAACACGCGACCTGTTTTTCTAACGTTAATTAATCCAAATACAAAGTCGGAAACAAACAATCTCGAAAATTAACGCGTGTGCGCATAAAAATACAAAGTAAATTAACATGTGTGATTATATCGTAATTCATTAAAAAATCTTAATAATTATTGTCACACATACAGATAAATAAGATTAAACAAGAGGGAAAAAAGAACAATCAATAAATATTTCATATTTTTTATTTTAATTAAAATGTAAACGTTAACACGTGAATGAGAAAGACACGTTTTTCGCGTAAAAGCTCTGGAAGTTGCGTTTACGCGCGCGTCGACTCGGGACTCTCCTCCGAGGAGGGAGCGGAAAAGTAATAAACGACGTGTAAGCGCGATGATGCGACAAAATTTATTCATAAGCAAACTTCGACCGTTGTCGTTCGCGGCGGAAGGAACACTCGTAGATGGCTGGCTGGAACTTTCCCTCGCCGGCCAAAGTGCTTTTCAGAAACTTCTCTACGCTACATCGCACCGATATTTTGTCAAGAGCGACGTATCGATAAACGACACGGGAGAACTCGTCCGAAAGCCGCTCGTCCCCACTTATTTCCTGTCCTTTCTTTGAGAGGCGATATTTCGCAACATGACACACGACATCTCTCAGGGAAATTGTACATCACGGTGCGAATATATATTCCCTGAGGTATTCGGGACAGAAGTTCCCCCAGTCAGTCAAAAAACAAGAGAAGAAATCATATTTTTGTATTATTAATAACAGATCTCTATTATTGATCATGCGTATATCAAAGGACTTACAGAAGATTATATTTTTATGTATTCAGTTTATTATTTATCTTTTTTGTAAACGGTAAACCGTCTTCAACTTAGAAATTATTTATTTGTTGTGACATAACGTATATTTTCAGAGTTCAGAAGAGTACCTCGATTATATCGATACACTCTCGTTTTGGTCAATTGAGAAGACAGGTGAGACTAAAGATGCGCATGGAGGAACAAATGTCCTAAGTATCGACAGAAACAGAGAGAGAGAGAGAGAGAGAGAGAGAGAGACGGACAGCCGTGCAGCGCAGTGCAGTTGCATCGGAGATGCGCCGAGACCGCGCAATTTCGTGGATACGCCTAGGTCATGCATTATCGGTTAGCGGTGCAGCCAACGTTACACGGTGCTGACCGTATCGCATTTCGATAAAACAAAGACAAGTGGCCGGCCCTGCTGAGTGAGCGATGGTTGTCGTGTGCATTCAGGCGCCGTCGTGAGAGCAGTGCGCCGGGATTTACCCGGCAAGGCTTGCAACTGAGAGGATTGCAAATGCCTAGCGTAACTTTGGCGCACTGTACAGAATTCTCGTTTTTCGATTATTTAACTTCGAAACATACACATATACGTATCATTGTTGTTGATATTTACGATATTTGAGGAATAGAATTAATCAGGCTTACAATTATCAGTTATTGTGACACAATGTAATTGTTGCATAATTACTACATGAATAATAATGTTTAATTTAGGAATATATAGCGTCACATTAGACGCATGTTTTGACAGTGTAACATTTTCAATGACATGTGAGTAATTATTGCTGTTATAGAACAATTGTCATTTAATATTCCGCAATTGTTTCATGGTGAAAATTGTCGTACGATAGCAACAAAAAGGAACTTGATCATTTTTGTAATAAAAAGAGAGAAAATAGAATTTCGAAGAAAGATTTGGATATTAAATGTTTACACGCGCGCAATAGTCACAAATATGGTGTGAAGAGAACCTCAAGGTATGCCGGTGAGTGCGTTGTTGCGCGAAGTAATGACGTTTGCTCCTGTATTCTCATATAGAAGAGCCGAGAGCGTTAATCGAAATCATAGCGAAACGACGCACGTATTGCGCCAACAATAGGTGAATTTACTCTGATTAAATGCGAGAGATAATTGCGGGAGATACAGGCCGTCATGGCGGCCGGGATCGATGCGCCAGTAATTATACCTTACGATACGCCGCTTCGCTGCAGCTTTATGATTTCATTTGCATGTCAATGGCAACCGCGTTGCAAGGATCTTTGCCTGGACCTTAAGTGTTTAACATACTGTGTGTTCACAAACGGTTTGTGCGGGATCTTGTTTTATGTAATTTACAGTTTCGATATTTGCATGTTGCAGCCTTTGTAACGCGTATATATTCTCACTATCGCCTGAACCTTCGTTGCTTCTAAATCAGATTTTTACGTCATTGAGTAGAGTGTGAGTTAAAGTGCTTCAAAAATTTCTTAATTATACTCATAATTCTTAATCGTAAAAATCAAAAATGTTTTTGAATTTTTGCTTAAAATAAATATAATAATTCTCTTAAATTTGTAATTTTTTTCACACCTTTCCCGTTTACGCTAATTTCTTCTTCAACTTTTTGAACATAAATGATTTTAAATTTCTCGTCACTTTAGATGGCATCTCTCGAGACACAAAGTAGACTGAAATGAAGGGAGATGAAATTATCGAGCTTTAGAGAGCGATTTTGCCTTTGGGCCGTCAGTCCACAAAGTTGGCAGTGATTAAATGACGGCGGTAGATCGACGACCGCGTAAAATCAGCGGAGCCAATTGCGTCCGTCGTAATGGCAGTTAAGGTCCGTAAATCGTTCGAAGTAAAGTCATCAAGTAGACGATAAATCTTGTGTCCAAATATATATATATATGTATATATAAAGGCGTTCTCTCTCCGGACAAGTCACTGGTATCGTATTCCAAACGAAGCTTGCTTCTCCGCGCAAATTAATCTCACCGTCTAATTAATTATTCAGTTATCACGCGCGACGACTATCCCGGGAGAGAATAGGCCGAACCTGTCCTGGTTCATCGTTCACCTGACTGCCGACGTGCATAACGCTATTACGCTATAGCGATGCGCGCGATTCTGCATGTGTCTGTTCTGCAAAACGAGAATATTGGACCAATACGTTTACTCACGTCGGGCCTGAAGATGTTTGACATATTGGCCGTTCTGACTATTTATGGCCTTCAATTTTCCCTTGAGAGATTTCGCATCCGTGGTGACAGCTTGAACAACGTATATCTTTTTACATTGGACGTTTAATTGCAAGTGAAAGAAAAAACTAAAACCAGTTGGACGATCTTTTGCACCAAAAGCAAATTTTTCTCACAAAAATATTTGCTTTCACGTAAGTATTTATATTTCAGCGGATAATATGTTAATATTGTAAAATAAGTAGTAATGAGAAAATATTATGTATTTTTTCTTAAATTTTCTAGTTTTAATTGTCTGAAAAAATTACATCCAAATTCTGATAAAAAACAACACGCAACGAAAATATATAAACAATATATATGCGTCAACAACGGGTTTTACAATTTTTCAATGGAATTTCGCAATCTCACATTTGGGTGGAAAACTGGTTTTATCTTGTCACATCCCGAGTAGAGGATTAAGAGAATACAAACATATAGAGAAATCCCTCTTGATATACAATATAAAAAATTGTAGGAAAATATAATTTCAAAGGTATCATTTTTCATACACAAGGATTTGTTAAATTTATGAAAATTTATTTGTTCTGTTATTTCGCTTCTGTTAATCCTCTGCGATACGCTCATCACATTTTTAAATTTTCGGTATTATATTTTCGGTATACAAATTTGCGCTTATTATAATACTTTAACGTCTCTTTGTACGTATATAATATCTTATTTTGACTTTATTGCTTTTCTTTTGAGATATTTTTATTATCTATTTATCAGTTTAGTTTTAAGTAAGTTTCAAGTGTCTTTTCACGTATTGTTTCTAACAGAAACTACATACAGTACTACAGGATATCGTTTGGAGTTCATTTATTTTCTTTTAGTTGCATTCTTCGGTTTTACTGTCTTCTCTATTTTAAGATATTTTCTTGTCCTTTATTGTCGACGATTCAGCCTCGTTCCGGCAATCCCAAAAGGAGCCACATCGTGTCACAGGATATCCCGAGGTCGTAACAATTCGAGCACCAATAGGAGGCAGAGAGACAGCCTCCTCAGCGTGAAGCGTTATCACTCGCACGCTTCGCATATGCGCGTATAAAGCACACACGTGTCGTCATATAGGATGTCCTCGGATGTACGCACACATAGAGCGCCGTGCATTTCCATTTTATCTCGACCCTGGAGCTGCCTGCACCTGCCTCTTTTGTTCTTGCCACCGACGCAGCAACTTTTTTTTTTTTTTTTTTTTTTTTTTCATCTACGTCTCTTTGTAAGACATAGTATCTTTATTAAAGATTTTCAAGTTTTAAGAGAACTGCGCGATCAAATATGTTACAAAAGTTTTGCGTTATAAATTGCGGTTTTTTTATAACGCAATTTATTTAGTATTCCTTCTTTCACATAATTTCAAGAGATATGTTGTTTCATTTGTTCATTATTGGTGTATATATCTGAATTGTTAACATAACAATATATAATTACACGTTTGCGATTTATGATTTTGTCGTTTAGTAGCGCGTTACGTAAAGATTCATATCTGTTTTACCGCGTTATCCGTTTTATCGTGAAATTATACGGAACTTGCGGTGAAATAACAAATAGATTCCTCGCTCTACCAGGCGTTCCTTCTTTTACTGGTCTGTTTTGCGGAATAACGACAGCGGTTGCCGCGCGTACTGCAAGTACGCTACTTTCCAGGCGACGTTTAAAGCAGCAAGAAAGCCGACCGACCACCCGCTATATCCTCCTAGGAAGAGACGCATTAGTGTCTACCGCGCTTTTTCTTGCTCCCGAAACGATTCTGCTCTCCCGAGGGAAAGGGACTTGTTTTGGCACTTGGCCGCAGATAAACGTTTTGGTTTCATACGTATCTCATCTCTCGAGGATCTGAGTTGTTTTCCTTAATTTTTGCGCAAATTCATCATTTCGCGCTGTTCTGACAAAAATGACACTTGTTTCATAAACATATAAAATATTGAGAAATAAAAAAGTGCAAAGATATATAAAAACAAGATACAAAGATATATTAAAAGCAAGATATTTTATCGTAGAAAGCAGAAGGCTGACGCAAAAACAAAGAACGAGAAGCTTGTGTAAGCGCGGTAATTGATAAACGCTGAACAGATTAGGAAACGAGGAATATCGAATAACACAATAAGAGTAGCAGAGATCGGGAAGGGTGAAGTGCTTACTCCGCATTATTTGAAAACCATAAACTAGTCGGACTAACCCTCTCTCTTTTATCGGGCGTTCTCCGAACGCGCTCTTTAAATGCACCCTCTCCGACTGAGAGGGGGTAAGTAGTGGTCGGCTCGCAAATTAACAAATCGACCGACGTGGCGACCACGGCTTTAAACCGTAACGGCTGAGAGTGCTTTTATAGCCTCAGGTGGGGAAGTGGTGGCTGGGCTGGAGAGTCCCGGGTGAGAAAGAGAAAGCTACGAGACACAATAAAAAAGGGTACCGCACAGCGATATCTACGAAATACACCGGCGTCCAGTAATCCCGCAATCTTTCCCCAACACCGCAACCGCACCCTCTCTCCTCGCTTTTTGCATTTCCATTCTCTCCCCGCGGGTATTACCAAGCCGGGTGGTCCACCACCTCTCCAATCTGCCAACTAAAAGCCGCTGGAACAGTAAAATAAACAGAATCCCCTTTTGGTCTGCACTTTCTACTTCTCTCGCACCACCCCTTTCCTTTTACTATCACCCATTCTGCAAAATTATGAAATAAATTGCGGAGTTGATCTTGGCGCTCCGTGATTTCAGAAGTGCATTACCGGCGCGTCAAAGCAGCGGTTCACAAACGTACAATTAAGAAACACTTTAACGAGACTCCAGAGAAATGAAAAAACTATTAACCCGAGAAGCAATATTGAAAAAAATATAATATTTTTTGTCTACTTATATCTTAAAATTTAAAGTAAATTTCCCGAGTGTACAAATCATGTATGGAGAGTTTGACTTTTCGCAGTCAAACTTCAATTTGTAACAAACCGTATTACACAGCATTCTCATAATTCAGAATGTCAACCTTTTACCTTTGTGGCCACGAAAATTGACAAACTTGCGTTATGTGGGAAACAAATAGAGATCGATATTAATTTCCATTTTGCCCATAGCTTATTTGCAATAATAATAGGGCAGCTTATTTACAATAATAATATAGTTGCATTAGTAATAGAAAGCGGATACCAACCTTACAGAAATATCGACAGCACGATAGAGAACGCTTTACATTTCGCTGAGTATTATGTATACGATGTCCCAAATTTCACGGAGCAGTGAATTCAAATTTTGTAATTACACAGTGCGGTCGATTTTATCGCAAAATAATTAAAATAATTGGAACAATTTTTTATATGTTCGCATTGAAATAACGAAGACATTTTTTTTTTGTAAAAAGATTGAATTCTGAATGAAATCAATAATAAAAAAATAATTGAAGAGTTGCGCGCCACTGTGAACGTATCTCTAAACAGCAAAATTTATTTATTTACTCTAACTTTAAGTTCGTTATTTAGTTGTGCCCTTGTTTGTATCTTTGATAAAAATTAAGATCGAGTTATTTCTAGTTCTGTAAATTTTTTGATTCAGTATTGTCGGAGTCAACAATTATCTGCATTTGTTTTTGTAACCATCGAAAGAATTTCAGTTTCATTTAAATTTCCATAAAGCTTTAGAAGCAGTGCAAAACTGCTTTGATCGATAATGATTAAAGTTTTCTGAAAACGTGTTTTTTTTTTCAAAAAAAAACTAGAAAAAATATTCTAGGAAAAAGGCTAGAAAATACATTTCCATGAATAAATATTTGCTATCGAGCGACTCTCATAACAAATGCTGATCTACTCAACATGTACACACAACTCTCGTTGTATATTCTCTCGCTTGTACATTCTTTTTTTTTTTTTTGTCAAAACTTGAAAAAAAATGGACTGCGAGCTTATCGTCCGTTCGATGCTCGATAATGCGTTAGCGCAGCAATAGCAATACAAAAATAAATCTCTCGACCGTGTGTATATGGATGTGATATACTATTTAGTTGTTATTTCTAGAGTTCACCAACCACGACACTTCAGCTATTTATCCGTGTATTTTTTAAACATTAATTCAAAAACTGATTTTTAACCGTGCTATTACTACAGAGAGTACAGTGCGCAAACGCTAATATTTCTCGTCTACTCTTTGATATGTAAAACAAATAAATTTATTATGCATGATGATTAAAATATCGATGTAAATAACTAAACCAGCATTCGTTAGTAAACAAGTAGCTTTGTTATATCAAAATGCTTGCGCGATTACACATAACGTAGATTATTTCATAATTTTTAAAATAGAATGTGTTCACTATCGTATTATTTATCTTCGTCCGGTGATTCATTAATCTTGTAATTCCAAGTATTTCGGTTTACCAAAAATATTAAATTCTCTATACTACGCTTTTGCGGAGGGAAAAAATGTTTCATATAAATTCTATGGTAAATAAAAAGTAAATTTGTCAAAGGCCCAGTAAATATGGAGTAGGCTCTTCCCTTGGAATTATTGCGATATGCAAATGGCGACATCCGGGCTGGCGGAAGACGATAATACTCGGTGTCGGTGAGCTTGCTTAAAAATTATTATTTCCTGATTACGGGCGGGTCTGAATTTTAATTAAAGACCCGATGGCGCGGCGATTCATTATGCAAAATGAAATATGCATTATATATACTGACTGCCGCACGAACGTCCGGAATTTATCGCCAAGTCGACGACGAACAACGCGCCGGGATACAAGACACTGCAAATTGCATTTTGTGCAGACAACGCTCGTTTCTTGTTTGTTATCAGGTTTCTCAAAATTTTTCATTGTAATGCCTCTTACTATTGTAAAACAAACTCGATGATCACTTTATCTTAAAAATAGTATTAATTCATTCAATTTACATTAAATACTTAATCAGTAAGTTTCAATTGTTATTATATTTTCTATTTTTATTAATAATTTTGTATTGCATTTAATTACACAATATTATATTCTATTATTAAATTACATGTTTATGTAATTGATTGTTGTATGTACACGTAATGTAATCTCTAGTTTTCTTTCTTTCTTTCTCTCTTTTTTTGTTTTACTCACGTAAAGTTAACATGAAAGAAGTTCACAGAATGAGACTTGTAGGAAAAGTGAAAGTGATTTGAGGTTGGAGACTGTAAAGGAGAGCAAGCGAAAGTGTTTTGGACTTAGATAGAGGAACCATTGGGTTGGGAGTTGAGTGAATGATGAGGGCTTATGATCCAATTAAAGCGCTCTCTCTCTCTCCCTCTCTGTGATTCCACCTCTCATCAAAGTAGTTGCCATGTTACAATATCGTTGCTAATATATATACTATCGGAGTATATCGATGTACATATTCTGTTATCGACACTTTGTCCTCCTCTTACCACTTTTGTGCGTCGCGTATTTACTTCCTGCTTGCATTTCTATCTTGAATCTTGCAAGAAAAATCCATGTTCGTTTTTTTTAATATCATGAGTAATAAATTTTAATAAATAATTATTTTATAAGAAACGTTTTCTTTCTCTTCTCATAAATTTATTCTGCCACATAATTAAATTTATATTTCAACAGACTACATACGTTGTTTTTTCACAATATTTTTCTCTTGAAAGAGAAAATATGCGTCATACGCAGCGTATAAATAACGCTGCGTCAGTTTACTTCTTTATAGAGATATTTTCGAGAGGGAGGCAGAGAACATGGCATTTTCACGATAAGTTTCTGACGCGTATAGATTACAATTTGAACGAGAGAGTTATGCACAGCAGCCAGTACACGTTTTTGCCGAATGTCATTGAGCAACACCATTAATTGGCCGATGTCTCTGTCACTAACGATGATTAGCTATACGGGACGGTGTAATACGAGCAGATAGCATAGAGGCACGAGCATTAGTACACGTTACTGGGCAATGAGACTCGGAACCACTACAAGCTGTTGCCGAATTACACCAACGGCAATCCCGCTGACCATCAGACTGTACGAGCGAGCGCAGTTAGACAAATTATGTTGGTACGTGCTCGTGTTGTCGCGCTTTGCCTTTCCTCCTCCCTTCCCTTTGCATCCTCTCACTCGCTCCCTCTCCCTGGCTTAATGCGGATTTCACGCAAAATTTAATCCTATCCCATCCCAAACAAAGCTAATGTCAAATATGTTTCGGCGTTGTTCATCCGAGAAACGGGTTTTTTTTATGACACGATGAATTTGTTCAAAAGTTACGCGTCCGGGAAACGCAAAATGTTCAAATAGACGGTTCGCTGCGTTAAAACAGACGATGTCTCGATATTAAATTGATAGTATAATTATGTTGAAAATTAAAAATGTTTTGTCTCGGTTCGTGATTGTTCGTGTACTACAAAGTTTTTGATTTTTAATTACCATCCGAAGTAATTTGCTTCGGCCTTCTTTCTTCTTCCAGGTTTGCTGATCTTTGAATGTTAAAGTACTTTGAGAGTACTTTTAGATTTTCTAGATAGGCGATCGAAAGAGAATGTAATTTCTAGAAAGTCAGCACGAACAATTTCGTAACTTTAAGTATTTCTCGCGGTTTAACCGTTCGATCGAAGCAACAAATCGCAAAGACGGGCAGTTATCGCTTTGAAGTTCCTTAAGTTTATGGTTCAGCGTAAAATCGTAACCCAGAGCTATACACACACATACACACACACACACACACACACACACATCTGTATCTCATGCTCAAGCGCGCTTTTATGAAGGAATAACTGCTCGAGTCTTGGCGAATCAATACGTCGTAACCGCCCGGCAGATAAAGATGGTAAATGATAGCAGAAATAAATAACGTCTCTCGAAAGATAAACTACAGTCACAAGACTTCACGGAAACGAAGAATTTATTTATAGCGTATATTCTTCATAAATCTTGAAGTCTTCGCACACTAGTTGTTTCCGCACACTAATAACTTTTTAGTCTCGCGGAGAATTTTCCACTTTTGAATTCGTAATTAATTCTGCTCTTCTCTCCTATATAAAGCTGCATAAATTCTTTCTCTATATTATCTTATTGCACTTTTTGGAAACTTTCGTAGTTATGCGTATAAATTTTCTTCTCTCTTTCTCTTTCTTCGTACATACACTAATATTTCGAGCAAGTATCTCAAGATCGCGAGGTCGATAATTCGATTGACAAAACTCGCAAAACAACCAAGCAGATTATTTCGATCGCAGTAGCTGATAGAGGTATAACGGTAGTTGCAGTACTTGTGATAGTAACTTTGTAGTTTTATTACTGGAAGCAAGCACAAATCGCCGTAGGAACTTGGCAAGCTCTTTCTTCTCCTTCGTCTCTCTCTTTTCTTTGTCCCATCTCACTGCCTCGTTGCCAACCTCTCTCTCTCTTTATTCTCTCTTTCTCTTACCCCTCCAATCCCAACGGTTTTATCGTCCCATGCCACTTCCAGCGAAAGAGGATTGAGATTATCTCGGTCAGGCGCGGTGTGGTCACGTACGATGCTCTTCTATCTGTTAATTATCTTTTAATTATCTTGTTTATCTTGGCGGTGACGACGCTCCCGTTTTCCCACACCGAGGCAAAGGGTCAGCGAAATTGTTCTCCTAAAATTCCGCGGCAATACCGGGGACAAAAATGAATATGCATCGGGCCGCAGGATATTTGTGTGCTGCCACGTAAATGTTCCCCAGGATTCGATCGATGATGTACGTACGAGCTAGCTCGAAAACACGTGTCCAAACATAGAAAGAAAATGCTTCGATGTAGAGATATATATATATATATGAAAACACTATTCCGAGATTACATTAACATATTGTGATTAATAGTATTTCAAATCTCGGTGAAAATTCATAGCAAATTCAACCGTTATCAACCGAAAATTTCAATTACCCACTCTTTGTGAAGAAGGATTCAATAGTCACTTATATAAATTTGCTTGAAATTTAACAATGGCAGAAATTTCTATCGGTCGGACACATTTAAATAGAAAACCTGTGAATAGTTTACTCTTGCAAAATCCGCGCGTGTATCGCGAAGTGCATAGCAGTTACGTCTACATTTGATAGAATATATCGTTCACAAAGAGATTCCGCACAAAGCGCGAGACCGGTCCGGGACTCGAAAGCGCTCGATGGAGAGAGTGGGTACTTTTCTTCGCGGTGGCCTTCGTAGTGCCGGATGGAGATTGGACCCTTTGAAATCAGGCACGTAGGACATCGACTATGCCGAAATTTGAGTCCTCGCGATATAAAGTAACTCTCTCTTTCTCTCTCTATTCCTCAATACGAAAAGCGTCCGTTTCGCTTAAATCCCAGATCGAATCGAGATTGCTTTCGTACTAGGATCGTAGAAAGGATCAAAGGCTTAACTTCGTTACAATTGATTGCGGAAATTTAATTAAATATGAGACTTTAATTAAACAGAAGAATTTAATTAAATATGAGACAGAATAAAACGAGCAAGTTTCCTTCCGATATCGGTGAAAAGAAGTTTGAGATGTTTGGAAATTCGACAGCTTCGCGAACAATCGATGAACGTTTTGTTTTTCTTTTTTTTTGTTTTTTAAGCTTCAGAATATAGCGCGCGCTTCCAGTTAACTATATATTTTTTTATTTCGTTTTGAAAGAGAGACTGTTTTAGTAAAATCTATATTATTAATTGGACAAGTTTGGACGGGATCCAAAGTTCCGCAATGGTGGCATTGATACACGAAGATGACATGTTCGGTGGGAAACATTGGATGGCGGCGCAGTTCGAACCATTGCTCGACATATAACGATGTTATCGCTGCGTCAGACAGTTATGCGGAATTTACGCGGGGTAAACAGGAGACTACGGCCATGTAAGTGAAATATATCCCGGGCAACGCTGCGGTAGGCATCGCCGATACGTTCATCACCATAGTGCTAACATGCATTTTCGTTATGCGCACTTAAGTGCGATCATGAAGTCCGTCTTATGTTAGTCGACCTCGTAAAAAAATGGAGCGCATCCCACGAGATATAAAGAGAAAGAACGTCAAAGAAGAATAATTCATTTCCGTTATTTTTTTGCGAAAACACGAAACTCACATTATTTTTCTTTATTCAATTTAGTTTCTAAAATCAATATGATTTTATCAATAACAATTTTTACGAAAGCAAAGTTTTGCAAAACAAAAAAAGTAATCGATCTCGACCATACGTTTTGATCTCTTGTCTATTAAATCACAAAGATTTACAGAGATGAACAACACCACGTACACTTTCCACTTTGCCATCAATCACTCTTCCTCGATCAATTTTGATAACGCGTATGTACGCGCGCGCGCGCGCGCATTAACTAAATCCGATCATTTCATTGCTTTGTTAATCGGGCTGAAAGATTACATCGAGCACGAACATCGAGGCGAGAATCAGACGGTCGCATTTAGCGCTAAATGCGGCGAGAGAATACGCTCGGATGACTCATCGATGTGGGTGGGAGGGTTAGGCGTTCGGCATGCGATAAATCAGTTAGCTTTATATGCAAATCGCGAATGAGCAATTCCCGTGAACCGTCATCCGCAATTCTCCGGGACGTCTTTTCCCGCTGTGTAAGAAGATTGCCGCGGCAAATCAGGCGTGAATAATATCGGAAGAAAGCCATTTTATCGACTTGAATCGCCGCCCGGTGGCGGAGAGAGATGGTGGTATCGGGACCAAACGATGAAATACAGTTGAGTATCCCGCGGACTCGCTGTGCTGCGCACCATCCTTCAACCGCACTTTCATTCATCAATATACAGTGGCAAAGTCCATCTTTTTCGCGACCGAGTTTTTCGCGAGAACAACCTCTTTCAGTTTCGAGACAGTGTTTTATTCTCACTGTTCTTTGTGAGTAAGTTTTGATATTGAGTTTTTTCTCTTTCTTTGTTGAAAAGTTAGGATTTTTTTTTTTTTTTTTTTTTGGACGCTCGAAGGAGTCAAGCGCGTTTGAAGTTGACTTAACCCGGTCGATTCAAACTTCGAATACCTGACTGTATTTTCTATTTAATGTAATTTTCAACTCCCGTCTTCTTTACACTCTCCCGTTTTTTTTTGTACCTCTTGTCAATTGGTTTCCGCGCAACTTTCGCAAAACTAACAATCACCCGATTGAAACTAATTAATTCGATCAAACCACGGTCGCCACTTTGGCGAAACGGTGACAGTGTTGCAAACACGCGACCGCAAACCGGATGCACCCTAAAATTTCTACTGAGGGTGGTTGGCGGCCGAGGGGTGCGGTTACAACGTCGGAGGATATCGTCGAGGGGAGTCCGACGAAAAGGAGCAAATAGCGAGAGAGAGAGACAGAGAAGGAAGGGGAAAGATCCGAACATACGTGTCCGGAGTTACAAGCGGGAAGGATAAACGGCTTGACATATTAGTTAGTGGCTCTGGTAGAAACCAGCCATATCAAATCGGAGTCTCGAAACAGTCCCGACTGTACGCGTACGTCGGCTAACTCGCTTGCTAACTTCACTCTGTTTTGTTCCCCAGCGTCCGCCGCCACGAACGTGAAGTGGATAAAATTGGTAGACGTCTCTCTCCGCCAATCGACTGGACTTCCAATCCACGAATATATCCTAAAAGTTATCCCTACTAATATCCTCTCTGCGTACATTCCCGTTAGATATCTGACGATTCTGTTTTCTCGGGTTTGTGTGCGCTTTTATAGAGATTAAAGTGAAAAGACGGAGAGTTTTTGAATTGCGATTTTAAATATGTAACCGGAGTAACGCGGAACGCGGAATTCAACCGAGTAAAGTACTAAATATTGCATGCAGTATAAGCGGTACAACACAATTGAATACACACGCGTTTGCTTACTTTTGTGCACCTTGTGTGTACATTCTCTCTCTCTTTCTTTCCCCGTCTCTTTATAAGAAAGATTTTGTTTTTAATTGAATAATGGTTCGAACCAAGCATTGTATTTTTAGAACGCGAGAATATTGATTCTTTGTTCCTGGACGTGTGCGCGTTTTTAACCGACATTATTTGACACCGTTGCGTTGCGCTGCTGAACTGCAAAAGCTAAACTGAAATTACTGGAAATCACGAAAATTGGGAATTAAATTTTTCGCGCGTAAACAAGTAGATTAAATCGTCACGCCAAACACTTGATAAAATATGAAGTGAGCTATTTCCGAAAACTCGCAACGCGAAATAAATCTTGCATAAGAACGGGCCATTCCGGTTCGAGGATTCTGTAACTTTTTAAAGAAATTACAAGTCTCATACATCACACGTTATCAGGTTTCACGCACTCGTAACAACGTTCGCAGTAAAAACACGTCCGGTAAAATATGTACGTCGTCGTTCGTTACCGGGAAAAAGTTCCCGTAAATCAAAACGCTGCTTGCGAATTTTTTTGCGAACTGCGCGAAGAGAGGATGGTTCTCTATAAAACCTCACGGCCGAGCGGGCGCGTCTCTCGTTCGATGGAAACTCGAGTTCTCCCGTTTGGCCGCTTTTTCGAGAGCTTTATCACCGGCTCCTATCGGCCGTCCCAAATTGAGAACAGAATTCGTAATGGCGTCGCGATTATTATTCATCCACCGCGACTGCAAACCGTTTCCCGCCATTAAACTCTCCCGCGACTCGTGGTACGAAACCCCCGACCGACCGCGTGCCCGTCTAAGAATATTATATTAGCTCGTACATTATCTCTAGCTTCCGTTCCTTCAAGAAAGGTCTTGGCCTAGTCCCCGCGACTACATCAGGAGAAGATTATGTTCCTCTTCATCCGAAAAAAGATCTTTACCTGAAAATTTATCTTCGTGCAACGACAAAGATGTTAAGTATCAAAATTGAAACTCTTTAAAAAGGTTTTGTTACTTTTTTGATATAGATAAAAAGTTTACAAAAGATTTTGAAGCTAGTTATTCGAAACAACTTCTTAAAAAAACTTATCTCGAAAATAAAACTTTCCATTTTATCTTTATTTGTAAGAGCTTATCTTTTTGTGCGTGGTTTCACGTAATTTTATATTTTATCGACTAGATTCCGCGACTGCTCGATCTATCGTCGCAATAATGGCGATGCAATCTCAATCTCTCGTGATTTTTCCATTCCTCGATTTTCCTCGGAATTTTTCACGAATTACGTAATCCCGACGAGAAGGAACGGAAAGAAAGAGAGAGAGAGAGATGGAAGCAGGAAAGGGAGAAAGAAATGCGAGTCTTTCCGTGACGAGGAACGATTTCTGGACGAAGTCGAACCAAAGGCAGACGAAAGAGTGACTCAGGATCAATCAATCCCCCTTTCCCTATCTTTATGATGATATTACGTTTCTAAAAGAGAAATGAAGAACGAAAGTCAACAACGCGCCCGCGTTGATTCCAGAACGAAGGCCGAGTGTAGATAACGAAGGGCTAAAGAAAATCTCGCCTGATTGCTTGGCCTTGGTGCTGTTTAATAACATTTCTGTCCTGCGCAGTCAGCTTCGTCCGAAATTGAAAAGGTCTTTGGATCATTCAGAGTTACTTTTTTTTACAAATAAAAAGACATTGTTGCAAAGAAATGTATTTTGTATAGCAATTATTATTATTAATGTTATTTGTGTGACGTTCAAATGAACTTATTTTAAAGTTGCTCGGCCAATTTACTAATTACTCAACTACTTTAATCGTTTTTGTTGCTCTTCTCGATATATTTGAAACGAATGCGCGAATAAAGAGCGTCGATCGCTCAGTACTTCCGAAAATAGCCGAAATACACGTAAGCGAATATTTGAAAAGGTTTCTGGAAGACGAAGAAATGCAGCTCTCTCTCTCGACGTTGTGACACAGAGCGTGGGTAGCGCACTGTTTCAGAATATTCCGACATAAATAGAATAAGATAGCACGTAGAGAGAGCAATGGCAGATGCCTCTCTGTATTTTCACGAAGTACACTACCGCAGAGGACTGCCGCACGTATTTCTCGAAAGAAAGTCGGATCGCGCTCGCCGCTCCATGAATTGTTGGTTCCACGGGTGCATCGGGAACGTTCCACACTCTTGGACCTGAATTCTTCACGATACTCGTTCATCACATCGATAACGCCCTCCTAGGAATCCACCGCATCTTCTAAATGTCAATCTCACGTCGTTCGGACCCTTTTAATCTTCAAAGCCGAATTTCTCCCGATGCCCTCTTCGGAGATGGAGTTTTGGATCAGAAAACCTGACCGCTCCTATACGATTTCCTTTAATCCCTCTTTTGTTTCTGTTGAAATATGTATTCAAAAAATCTTTGCGAGGAAGCACAGCGGTTTCGAACCAGAATGAAACTTTAATAGAGATGTGAAGAATTTTAAGTACTTGGTAATCCTTTCCGATAATTCTTTTTGCGCCTTAACCAATTTTTTTTCTAACTACTTAATAAAAATTAAACTACTTAATAATAAAAATATAATCGAAGAGACATGAAGGGAAAGGAGAAGTTCCCGAGAGAATCCGCAATAAACTTTCTTGCGTAGTTTCTTTGACTCCCGGGAGTATCCTTGCTGACCTGTTCTCTTCAGTGTGTTCTTCTTTCTTCAGAGAATTCCGAGGAAGACACCGTAATCTTCTTAAGAGCGTGTCGATCGACCAGTATACTGCCACTGCATTTTTCCACCTCCTTGCCTTCGTGAATTTCCACTTCCCACCGATCTTTCTTTCCCCGGCTTCTTGTCATTCGTTTCCTTCCCCTTTCCTTTCTTCCGCGAAAGTACGAACGGATCCTTTTATCCTCTTTTCGTCATATTTCGTAAATACATCCATCTCCTATATACGAGAGAGTCGAATTTTCCTCAAACTGTTGGGATTGTAAAGTTTGAAGCGGATTATACATATATATTGTACATTAATAATAATTTAGCAACTGTGAGATTATGAAAATTTGGAGATCAGATGGTTCTAGATGTTGCTTTTCCGTTGTTGATATTGATTCCCCGAAAGCCTTCGAACGAGATTGCCTCCCGTAAGGCGGCCAATTACGTCGAAGTGTTATCCGATTACAAATTTGTTGTAGCAATCTCGTGTTTATGGCTGGCGCACGCCTTTGAGCGTCTCCCCGGAGACGCATCTCCAGAATTTAATAGGCTTCACTTTGGAACTACCGGCGAAATTGATCTCCAACGAATTTTACCTTGCGCTCCGCGCGCAAGTAAATACCTCTTTCTCCTTCTCCCGTTAATCCTCCGTAGAAACCCAAAATTTTAACATCAATTGCCATACGCTTCGATGTTCTCACTCTTGCGCGTATATAAAATTCATGTCTGTAGATATGCTGCTGTGTGTATGTGTGTGTCACTCGAGACTTGGCTTTGACGGTATTTAAACTCCAGGAGGGTTGCACATTTCCACGGTCTGGGGGAGGATACTAGTTTATTGGAAGTTCGAGGGAATTATAAATTAAAAAACTCTTGCTTAAATGAGACAACGACGATAGTTCGCTACGCATATGCACGCATTGTTCGGAAATGAATAATTATTAATAAATAATAATTATATATTAATTATGTTAATTTTAATATTACCTAAACAGAGTACGTGTGTGTGTGTCACAATGCATAACTATGGTATGCGCAATTTGATATTAATTTAATTTCACATAATTGTAGCATAAAAATTATTTTAATGTTCGACAAAATCGTATTATCCAATAAAATTGTTAGCGTTTCGAATACGTTTATTCGATTCGAAACTCCGGAGAAGTTAATATCGAAAAATGTAATATGTAGTTAAAAATACATTGTACCTGTTTCTCTCTCTCTCTCTCTCTCTCTCTCTCTCTCTCTCTCTCTCTCTCTCACACACACACACACACTATGTTTGTCTCTATTTCGAAATATAAACTACACCCATATTTTTTTTAACATTGTTCTCTAAACGATGCAGTTTTATAAAAAATGTTTTTGACTCACTAAAGCAAAGCGCAGTCCGTGCTGATATTATATAGCGAGTTACAATCGCGAGCCGACGATGAATCTGTAAAGTTACAGCCGCACCATCCGCCGGAAGCACGAAACAGATGTCGGCGTTGAAATTTCGTTGGGGCGGCCGATACGGAAAGTTTCTCGTTTGTTGTTGTTGTCGTCTTTTTTTTTTTGTTTTACACACACATACACACAGACGCGGTCGTATACATCGTGTACGTATTTCGCATTCACCACTGACATTTCCAATTAAAAATGTTGCAAACGCAGTTTTCACGCGCTAATTAAAACGGTAACGCGAAACAGCGAAAACCGCTATAATGCAGAAACACGTGAAGCGATCTATTCGTTTAAAAAAAATTGCAAAACGGAAAATAGTTCAACAACAAATTTATTCCATGAACGGCGGCGTGAAAATTGCGACAAAGAGAAAGACACAATTATTATGCAACAAAATGTGTATGTAATTACATATAAAATGCGATATGTTTTTTTAACACAATATTGAATAGATTTATTGTACACATGGACAAAATTTCGGAGGTCCGAATTTCGGATTACCACAATAAAAATTATATCTCGTTCATATAATTTCTGTAATAAATACACAATTGTTCTCATTTAATTTGCCCGTTGAAAAGGAAAAGTAATACTGTCTGTGTGTGTGGTAACACAATGAAGTTGAATCGATCCCGGGAAAAATGGACGAAACGAGATCGATGAGCGAGATCTCTTCGACGTGAGAGCTTCTCTGAAAAATTTCGCCGGAAGCGGTCTATTCGGAAGCTGGAAAAAGGATCTCCATCGGTTTCTCCTTCCGCTTGAGGAGGTCATCGCGTGCGAAATCGATTTTCTGCGGCCGGCCACAATGCCACTATCTATTATCCGTTATCAGACGCGACTTTCAAAACCTGATGTGAACGACGAGGTGCTTTATGACCTTCGGCCTTGAACAGACATGTCCTTGGGCAAATGTTATGCCCGAGAGTTTCTCGTGCATCAGACAATATATCAACTTTTTTGTATTCGCGAATTACCGGGATAAGATAGAAGTGATAAGTGAAGCTTTCGATTAAGTGTTTCTAAAGTAAACGTTGTCCCCACGTTCCAGCATTAATTAATTATTTGTATTTTCATTCTAATTTTATAAAATAAAACAGATTCTCACTCCGGTTGCAAACATAATCTCTCTTGTAGTCGTCATCAGCTCTTATGTATTGTTCGAATAACAATGGCGGATTTTGCATAGCTTACACGATGACTGAAAGATATAACCACTTTCAGTGTCACAAAAAGTTCTCTGGAATGATGTATCCAACAGTTCTTGATCTCTCTGCGTGTTTTTTTCTACGTATAAAAACGTCTTCTAAAATAATCATGTAAAATCTATATAACGTAAATGTTACAATTTAATACTCCAGAATTGCGTTATCATGCGCAAATCGTTAATTAAATAAACAAATCTTCTAGAATATATGAAGCAATTAAGCTAATGACCATGACTGCTTAATATTATTAATTATTGTATCATTATCTATGTTGATTCTTTATCGGGATATCGCATATTTGATTATCTCTCATTTCTCATTCTCTCATTATCGTTTCATTTGTCAAAAATCAAAAGATTGTTCCAACATTTTGCAAGACATTTTGTTCTTTGCTTTCTTATCGCAATCTTAGCATTCTGAAACTTTTATTATCTGCTAATTCAGAGCAATTTAATGCAATTACTCTTGCAGAAGCCATGAAATTGAAGGAATTAAGAGGCTCAAGAGATTCTTCCCCTTCATTCTTCGCCTTTCTGTCTTCCGGCACGTCCGCGCCCTTCCGTTCGCTATACGAGTGGCATAAATTTCATGCGTACATGCCAAGGGAGGTGCCATACGTCCGACCCTGATAAGCCCGTCTCTCGCAAACTACCACTATAGCGTTCGCTCTCGAATGCCTAAATTAAATAATTTATCGGCCCGCCATCTTCAAATGAGAGCACTATCTACAAGGTGTCTTCTACAGTACCATATTTTAATGGAGCTACTTTCTTTCTGTCGTAAAGTTGACAATAAATTTTCCACAAGTTTTAGCGCACAAGTTATGCCTGCTGTATTAAAAACTCAATTGTTGCAAATTGAGTGTAAATTTTCGTAATTTTAGCGCGAAAGTTTATTTTATATTTTTAATAACGTGTATTACATTTTTAACAATTTAAATCAATGTTCAATTAGCGTATAAAATACTCTGTTCTAATGAATTGAATTTTTTCACAGCGTTTTCAGACAAATATTCAATGGGGAGCAATTGAGTTTTTTTCTTCTCGCTTTAACAGTTTTATTCCATCGGGCTCAAAGAATTTCGAAAGATCGTCTTCTTGGCGTTTCAGGGCTCTCAAAAGGCACGTGAATGATGCCAGAAACGTACTCCCATCGGGGCAGTACTTCTCAACTTCGGCCTATTTGTAAAGTTAAATTGCACACGTATTATTGACACTCGCGCAAACATCGCAAATTCAATATTGGAAAAGGATTTCGATCGAGTATGATCGAGCCGATGTCAATTAAAGTGCCCCGGCGCGGAATCGATGGAACGTCTGCTTACAAGCCAACCATAGAGTCCGCCTTACGATCGCCCGGCTCCGAGTCTACGTGCAACTCTATCCGCAAATGGCGGATAGACATCATACTGGACGTTAAGCGAACCACCTAAACTTCAACGTTTATCCCGCTCACGTAGCCACATGCCCCGTGCCTTTTTGAAATCCGCCATTTTGCTGCTGGCATTAAAATTTCAACCCTTTAATCCTTCGTGTGTTCCCCGAGCTTATGTGTACAGTTCTTTTATAAATTAGGTCAGTTACGCTCTGACATTTTTACATCAGTAATTAACATTCTTTGCTATAGAAAGTTTAGTTCAATTTATTTTGCAGAATAGTTTAAACAGAAAATTACATTTCTCTTTTCTACTACCATTCTGATTTTATTTTCGGTTTTGTTTTATTTTTGCTGCTGAGACTTCGGAATTAAGGATAGAGCAAAAGCGTTAAATTCTTGATTCAATCCTCTACGAAGCAATCGTCTTTAATGATAGTCGCCACTGAAGCGCAAATGATCGTCGAAGACAAGTACAAAAAGCGAGTCCTTCATCGATCCCTTTTGCGGTCGGATCAACGAGAAGACGACTCTCAGGAAAGTCAAGAAGATTAATTATATCCTCGTAAGTTAGAAGAAAACGCGTCGACGAAGAGTTCTGTAAACGAGCGAAGGAACGAGGGATAAAAACGCAAAATCGCTACCATTAAAAAAAGATTTGTTTTGTCAATAAGTTTAATTAAAATAGTGAAAGTCTTTCTCTCTTTCCATACACCGCGAGAAAACTAAGTTCCCAATTTTGCGGAAATTCATTCTTCTTCTTATTGAATAAACAAGAAATATTCGTCCGAGGATTCCGTTCGTATTTTAAATTACGGACGGTTGAAAAGCAAAAAATAAAAAAAAGAGTATAGTAATTCTCCTCCGTCCATCTTCTTCGTTACTTTGAGAAGCTCATCGGCGGAAAGATTCTTTCTGTTTGACATCTCGTTCATTTAAATCCTTCTTTTCCCCCGGCAAAGAATAATATTACGCACGTCAAGATAAAAATTGCAGCAAAATCTGGGAGATGAGATTGTCACGTCCTGTGTCGCGCGCGCAAAGATAACCGCACTACATTGCTACAATATTCCTTCTCTCTTTCTCTCTCTCTCTCTCTCTCTCGTTGTGAAGAAGATTCTAATATCATGCATGTCATAATACTCGCGGAAGTTACATCTTTATCGAACCGACGCATGCTTGTATACGCGCTCCCTGACTGATAGTTTCACGTCTGTCGAGATCCGCGAATCTCCCGCTTCCATATCGAAAGAGAGAAACGTCTCTTCGGATTGTTGAACATCTCACAAATTCACGATTCTTCAGATTCGCGATCTGTTTCCTCGCTCTCTCTAAAACTATACACTTTCCAAGCATTTAGAAGCGTCAGTACCATCGACTTCGCAAAATTTATGATTTTCAGGACGAATCCTCTCTGTTTCCCGCTTAGATCGCTTTTTCGGGAATCGTTCGCTGACACCGGCGCTTCGACGGGCCAGTAAAATAGAAAAATCCACCGATTTAAGCCGTAGAGCGTAACGCGCGGAAAGGCAACTCCGCGCGGCATAGAGAGAAAGAAAGAACGCAGAAAGGAATTGGCTGAAAAGGTTTACTCCATTTATCGTCAGGTACGGTAGCAACTTCCGTCCTGTATGTATGTACGTGGTCCCGGATGCCATATTCGTGTGTGCCCACACACGTGTATGTGGGCGCAAGTATTTGTACGCGCGCACTGGCTGCCGTCCGGATGTAGCTAATCCATTAAGTAGTGTATACCTACAAAAGCCGACTGCGCGAAACGATTTTCTTTTCCTTTTCCCATCCCCGCGCGTTTCCCCCCCCCCTCGGACCACCTCTCGACCTCCTCCTTAGACTGTTCCGCGTCAATAACGACTTCGCCGATATCGATCTGCATGCATCAGATGGGGCACGACGCCGTTGCGCGCTATACTGCACACTCATTCGCGTGTGCGAGAGATTCTCCATGGCGGTCGGACCCGTTACTTCGGGACTCCGCTCATAAAGAAGTCATGCGGCGCAGGATTACGCGCTTGAAAGCAAGTGGAGCCGCGCTCGGTTCGGTAATCTTCCCCGATTTGCGTGACATGTTTTATTAGCACGTGTGATCGAATATAAAAATAAGCTGTCCCGAGATGTCTAATCTGCTCAGACTCTAACTACCGTTTCGTAAGCTAATAATAACACTAATCCGATTTGCAGTCTAATTCATACACTCTCTGATAAGATTGATCTTAGTTTTATCTCTACAATCTATTTCTATATTTCTGCTCTTCTAACTGTGATCTCACTGTAGCGCGGATCTCTTTTATGTCAGAAAAAAAAGGTAGAATGGTGTAAGCGTTAATTCGTTTGTAAATCTTTAACGCAATTCGCTGAAAGGGACATATGGTAAAAATTGAAAACCTTCCGTGGTGTAGATCGATATCAAAACGCGGCATTAATTAACGGAAAAACAACGCTTGTACGGTCCAGCGGTTCTATTAATAAACACTTTCAGCTCACTCGTGTGAAACGGAGTTCCAGAGTGCATAGCAGCACATCGAACCGTGGCAAGTGGAGGCCGCCATTTTTAAAACGCCGACCATCGTCGAAGCCAGTGGCGCGTATCACCGAAAGGGTGTCTCTATTAATTTTTCAAATTAAATACATTGAACTTTTTCTCTTTCTCTCTCTCTCTCTCTTCTTTTGAACAGCGCGGGCACAAAAGTGACTGCTATCATTGTAAAAGTGATCTTTACACCGCGATGTGTCACAAAGGGAACAATTTTGGCAAGAAAAATTAATAAGACGAACTTTAGCGGAAAATAGAAATTAATCACTTTTTCTTTACGAATTCTCTCGTTTTCCCTCTGTTTGACTACTTGCTCATTTTCACGTCAAGATATTGAGATATATAATAATTTTTTTCTTTCAATCCAGATATTTTTCTTGTGTTAACGTAATCTTTGATCGATCGGCTCCCCCCGCCGAGAACTCAATTTATTAACTTCGCACAAGCGATGATCGATCTTTGAAAGTTCGGCCGATTTCGGTGTAATTTATTTTCCCGAACTCAGACGGAATCAATTCCAGAAGTGTGTGTGTACACCGCCGCCCGAGCAAAACTTTGAATACATTTTCAGCCAAAGTGAGCACAATTTTATGCTCAGAAAGCCACGTTTGCAGAACGTGCAAATTCATAAATAAAAGATTTTTAATCTTGAAAAGTTGAGAAATGTGGAACGTAAAATTGCTCCCAAAAGCAAAAAATTTACTTAACATTCACCGGAGCCACATAAATTTTCGTCAGCGACAGAAATTCGCGAAAGTAAAACATACATTGTACTCCTTTAAAAACAAAATGCAGAAATACAACATAATTTTTAAACTAAGAAAGATTCTTTATTAATTGTACAATTTTTAAACTTGAGATTATTTCAGATTTTTCTTATAAAGAAGGAGATTTAAAGTTCACATTACATTGTCGCAATAGTTTTCACATCAGCAATAATCTTTAGACGTCGAAAAATCCAGATTTTTCTAATTTCACAAATTGCAGCAAAAAATCGAACCTTTTGTGTCCTGTTGGGACAGCCTCAAATTTATCCCCATAAGGTGCGAGAGAAGAATTGAATTAGCGCCGGCCAGTGCCGCGGCACAATGGCTTTTGTGTCAGCAATAACGATTCTCACACGTCTTACCGAGGTATCTAGTCAGCCGCGGTAGAGTCGACACCTCTGTATCGCCTTTATTGCTACTGATACTGGCTACGTACGAGCGCCATCCGGTACTTCGACGGCGATACAACCATTCATTCAGTCGGACAAAGTACCGACACCGTGCTAAATATACGGTCGATACCGGGCGAGGGCGAGCTGGGACGCACCCTCACACCCCCACGATATAGTTGCGTCACTTGGATGCAACCGACAGCGCGAATGTGTGTGCGTGTAGTTACTCGTGTGTTGTTGTCCCGTTCTGCAACGCGATGGTGATAATTCCTTGGAGCTAGGACGAAGTAGGTACAGGAAAGCTGTTACCGAGACTGTTGTCGCTGGGTAGATCCCGAGGCAGAATGGAGAGAGACATAAGGAACGTTCGTCTCCGCCGCCATTAGTTCCGGCTCGACTTTCATGGGTTCACGTCTTTTCAGAACCGCCTTTGTGTAAACAGTTAAGTTTGCCACTTCATTATGTCAGCTTGTCTCACGCCAATTTGCATCTTTTTTCATTCATCTTTCTCTTGAAGCGTTATCAGGAATTAAAAATTTTACTTTCTAATTTTTCTTTCGGTTATTCTAATGCGATGCTTGAAGTTTGAAGGATCGCGACATTTTCATTTTAGAAACCTTCCCTATTATCTCGAAATGTCATAATATATTTGCGTTCATAATATAACTGTTAAAATGTATTTCGAGTAAAACACAGAAATCGCGCGTGTGAAGGAAATTATATTTCCGAGGAAATGTGGAGATGGAATTTAAATAATGATAAGGTCAATCTAGCCGCTGATGTGTTTGCAATGACGTATACACTTTATCCAAAATAAGCGGCTACAGAGACGCGGCAAATTTAAGGATAATTTGTAGGATCGCAATTAACGCGCGATTTTGCCGGTGTTCTGCCCGTGGATACTGACTGTAATAGCCCAGGGGGCAAAATGTCGATTTGCCCTTGTAATGAATGAAGCGGTTTCGCGATTGGAATACCTGCGATTTCGAGATAGAAGGACACTCGCGCGGCCACCGGCACATGGAATGTGTGAGGGTGATCTGTCGCGGTCGTACGAGCGCGCATTAACGTCACCGGCGGCCCGCTAATTGATGACGTCATAATTATTATGCACGATTATGTAGCACGAGCCGGCCGAGGGATGACATCAACTTGCGCACGATATACTGCACGGAATCTGCTATGTTAGCTGCGGTACGTATGCAACTGGAGCGTACCTGGATGCTTACTGACTTTATGAACATAACTGCTTTGTCTTCAATTGGCTCAAAGAGGTGAAACGTAGATGTTTTCACGTGGAAAATATCATCCAGTTAGCTTTCATTTAAACAATATTTAATTTATTAATTAATAATATTTAAATAACATTGACATTTTTAATTTTACGATTTTTACTAAAGAGAAGAAGCAAATCTGCAATTGTTACGGAAAATGTCATTGTGAAAACGGAACTCTATACCTATAATTGCCGTTCACGTTCTCCGATCTGTGCCGAACGTGGAAATGTACTTTAAATGATTTCTGCTGCGGACAGAAGCGGTGACTGGTTTCCGGCTGACGAAGCTGCTCTTTCTCTCTCACTTTCTCACTCTCTGTCTTTCTCCTTCTGTCAGTGGTCTTCTCATTTTGTCCGCAGCTAACGCGATCTGGCACGTCCGCAAAAGGTGGACTTTGTAATTGCCGGATTCCTGGACGGCTTCTTACATTCGTGGAATTTTAGAGAAATTTTTATCCCCGTTTTGCGTTCGTGACCGGCGATCGTTGCATCTCTCCGGGAGTAAGATATCAAGAATTTAAGGGAAAGAATATATTGCGCGCGGCTGGTTGTTTTCTCGACTGAAAGTGGACTAATGAATATAAGAAAAATTTTCATTGAAGGAAAGAGAGAGAGAGAGAGAGAGAGAAATGTCTTATACATATATTTAAATTTCATCACAATCAATTAACCATCAACCTGACACCCTAAATCCTTGTTCGGGACTCGACTTCAATGAACTGCCTTTTCCCGTTACGAGATCCATTTAAACTCCTGAAAGGGAGTAATTCTAGGAACATGGAGCACTGCTTGTCTACTTATCTACACGACAGCCCCGGATACACGTACGCAGGCATGCAAGGAACGTGACTGTGACACGTTGAGGTATCGTGTGCGCGAGAGATATATTACGCCGTCGGCGCGATCTGAAATCGATCGACTGTGACCTAGAAGGAAGGTTAATCCTCTGTGTACCGGGAGTACACAGTTCCCAATTAAGACCGCAGCGGCGCACCGCAATACGTGAGCACGGCACGACCCGGGGCTCAACAATCAACAATTGTATACCGCGAGCGAGAAAAATGTGCCACGCTCGCACAAAGCCACCGTTGAATTCTCTATCGTAGAAACAGAAACAAGGACTCGCGATCTATAGTAATACACTACAGCGCAATAATACAGTCTGCGGTTCACAAAATAAAATGACAAATATCCTGCAGCTACATGAGTGACGAGGTTTCTTTCATTGGGTGATTGTGTGCAAAAGTAATTGCTGCAATTGTCGTCCGATAGATCTCTGACCTGAATTAGCGCAACTTTTTCGTTCTTTTGCATTTTTTCTGTAAAGATCGGAGAAAACTTAATTTCTTTTCTTTTTTTTTTTTTTTTTTTTTTTTTAGATTCTCGAATAAAATCTTTCTATTTTTGTAACTGACTTCTTTCTGTCCGGCTTCCTATTTTTTTGCTCTCGATTTATTGTTAAACATGTGAAATTACAAGTTTGCGCAGATTTTTACATATCTGTGCGTATCTGATAAAATAAAAAAAAAAAAATAAAAAAAAACAGTCAAATTGAATCACGGACCACAATTTTGAGATGTGTTTTATAGATGTGCCTTCGTTGCGGTATTATTGCGGTTTGTGTACGGCATTTATACGTTCAAAAACAAATAAAATATTCCGCCGCGTTGTTTGAGAATACAGTGAACGGGAACGGATCGAATTTAGTACATAAATGCGTGCTGACCGGTGCTTTTACCAAAAAACGATGTTTGTGTTTAAACAGTGATCACGTATCGATCGCGCGCCATTTTCTATCTTTTAATAATGCAGCCGTCTATTAATGGATCTGTCTGCGGTGACTATCGGTATTAATTCGGACAAATGGAATAAAGTTTTTACCGGGTGATCGGGCGCGCGATATTGTTAGATTGTTATGTTCGGAAAAATAGCGAATCCACCGCGAAATTATTGTTTTTTATTAAAGTTTGCGAGAATAAATTCTTCCTTTTTCCCTTCGCGTCAGACAGGGAATCAATTGGTACGGATCGCGTAATGTAAACGGAACTGATTGAGGTAATAAATTTCTCAGCGAGAAACAGTCGCGATACACCTCTCGGATTTTGTAACGCAAACCCGAGAAGGGAGAAAATGCACGCGCGCATCGGCCAATTAATATCCGCCTCAGGCCCTTGGCGATTCATTTATCAAAAAGTCGCGAGATCACCGGCCGCGCCGCGATAACGAACAGCCCGGGCGATTTTTCACGCCGCACTGAAACTGCAGCCTCTTATTTCGCTGGCGTTTTCGACGCCCGTCGTTATCGCGTTTACAACCGATCCAGTCGTTTCGAATGTAAGTGGCGAAAGAACGGTCTTTTTTGTTCGCTTTATTTTCACGTATTGACAGAAAAATCGAACCTATCTAGCGGAAATTAAAACGTTCTTGCAATACAAAATTCTGAAGACGCACAGGCGAGAGAAAGATTCTCTCAAAACAATATTTTTTTTTTTTTTTTTTAGAGAGACGCGTATTCTGTTAGCAGTGTTTGTTTTAGACTTTATTAGACTTAATTTTTGCTTTATTAGATTTAATTTCTGAAACATATATGATATACACATATATGATAAAATAATTACAATCTGGATAATAAAGCGTCACGGTTTTTTTATTTGTAAAAACAATAAAATAAAATTTGTTCATACCAAAATCTCTTTTTCTTGATTTTTTTTTTGTTACAATTAAACGCGTGGTTTACACAGCAGAAATTCTTTAAATTCTAAAAAGTTTTGCAATCCAAGCAGTCACGTGTAGTACGTATTTGCGCCGCGTAAGCTCTAGGATTATTTGCATATACTTCTTTCTCTGCGAGAGCGAGGGTGGTTTTCGATCGCATTCCTTCCACGTGTATCTCTCCCGGAACCGGCTTTCACCGTGGCAGCGTAGGACGCGAAACACAAAAGGGATGAAGCGGAGAATATCCGAAAACAATACATTTTACAACAAGCGAGCTGCAGAGCCCTTCCTCTCGCGATACATAAATATCATCCTGTCGGAGCTGGCCGAGTGATACACTGCGTGCGCATCTCCTTGCCAAATATCCGCCCGGCCAGATTTCTTGTTTTCTCCTTGTTCCCGTTCGAAATGAAAAAGTTGTCCGCAACTATCCTCGCATCGAGAACTAGATCAGGCAACGCTTTCGGTTGTTGCTCTAAAAGCATTTCATCTTCCTTTTTTTTTCGAAACGTTCGTTTTTCTCGCGTTTTAATCGATCACACAGGTCACACTGTTATTTGTTCTTCTCTCCGGAAAGCTTAATAAAAACTTTTCAGAGAATTATTATAATTGTCAGTTTTGATACTTCTGGGAAGAAAAACAAGAAAGACTAATTTATGCAAAATGCAATATTAAAATTAATTATAATTAGCATTTTTTGCTGTAAAAGAACCAGCATATATGTGGAGTGACCCGATTGATTGATTAATCCTGTGTGAAGTGTCTTTGACAAGTTCGACAAGTTCCGTCAAAAAATTCGGAGAAACTCGGGAGAGGTATCGGTGACATCGGATTAAAGTGAAGCGGCATGTTAAGGGTGATAATCCGAAAAATATCCTCTGTGATCTTCCGGCACTGTAGCGTGTATTTGATAACAACGCCGAATATGTATTTTTCTCATCTGTGTCGAGAGAGCCTGGTAAAATCCATCTCCCGGGAGAAGACAAAGAGTCGAGTCATAATAATCCCTCGCTCTCTTTTTCTCTCTCTCTTCTCTCACCGTTTCCTGCTCTTGAGCGCCGGGAATATTGTTTCGCATCAAGGAGCTTCTCTCTTTCTCTCTCTTTTAAAGCGCTAATTTACATTCCAACCGTGGACGTTCTTCTGCTTAATACAATTCTGGTTTTATCGGAATGTTCTAGGCGTATCCCCGAGACATTATTCGAATAACTTTTCTTATTTTTCATTGTCGCTTATTATCCCATTATTGATGTAATTTAAACGCGCGATTTTGAGAGAGGAGAATTTCCTGATTTTAATAAAATAAAATTTATCATACAAACAAATAAAAAGAAAAATAAATAAACACGCACGAAACAAACGGAATAGAAATACGGATGTAGGATCTTTGTATTTTTGTAATGTACGTTCAGCTTTTGCAAAAGGTACTTCAACTTTCATATAGCCACCCCGAAGACGTTGTACATGCACGAAGGCGACGTAAGTCGATCCATTTGGTGGCTACGATGTTCCGCCAATATCGACTGGCCGGAGATTTATAGAGACGCCCTGAGAATTTTATCGGGAGGGCCGTTGATCGATTTATCGAGGCGCCTGCTGCCGACTGCGGACCTACACGGACCGAAAGAAAGGCCTTATGCACGAAAGGAGGAAAAGCCGTCGCTGACTTGACCATAAATTAGAGCGATTTTTCGCGCCCCGGCCGTGATTTACAGCCCTGCCAAATGCAAACGCGAACCCATCATCATCCTTGTACAGGACCATCTTTCGCTCTTCGAGATCTTCACGTCTTTATATTCGTAATTTCTTGGATTTTGCGACCTACTCATCGTTTTATTACTCCTTCGAGTTATAACGCTCTTATGTGTGTTTCGTGATTTTTCCGATGAATTCAAACATACAAATGCGAAACAAAATCGACTCGAATTTTTCAAGTCGTTGAATCTGCGCTCGTCCAATTTCAGAGATTGCTAGTGTCTCTCTTTTCAGAAATCTTAAATCATCTCGAGTTATCATGCTGAGTGATTTTTGAGAATTCAGATATTCAGAATCTTTAAACTTCTGATATTTGTATCAAACTTAACTTTTGTTTTTTTGTTTTTTTGAAATCTTCTTTCATCTTATAAACTCGAGCTTCTTTAGTTCGCTGTTTGCATCTTGCATGTTTTCAACTTTTGACATCGAGGGTACTCGATAACTTTTGACTTCACTTTTCGCTGCTGAAAAGCTCACTACTTCCTACCACTCTTGACACTCGCAAAATCCTCGATCTTCACATCCTCGAAACGGAGCGAGAAGGAAGGGCATTAAATATTGACGTTTCTACGTCAAAAATTCTACGCTAGTGCCTTTGATACGAACCCTATCAGTCCTGACAACCACCTTACATGAATAAAAGGCCGAAACGAGATGATCCATGATGGCGGCCTTTGCGGGGTTACGATTACGGCTGCTGAAATATCATCCTTGACTAGCACATCTAACGTGTTAACGACACGTGATGCTTGCCGCACTCGTGAAACTAACTTATCCCACAATTCCATTGCAGCAACGACTTCGCAAGATAAAACAAATGATTGTGACGTAAAGAAACATTTGTCATTTATTTTGCGTGCGTTTTTTGTCGCAAAACGCTGTTATTAAAAAATGTAGTTTGATACATGTATTTTTTAAATCTATATATTTTATTTATTTTGCGCCAGAAAAACGTGATTATTTGAGAGTAAATAAACTCGTGAATATATAAAAATACATACACGCGTATATATGTAATAATATTAGTACAAAATTTAACAAAACATATTTTGTATGTACATAAACAACTACATATATTCATGAAATTTCTTGAAATCTTTTGAAACACCGTTGCAGAAAAATATTTCATATTTTCTCGTTCGGTTATATTTTCGTATTTGTTTTAATATTCCGAATATTTCTCTATATGTTTATTCACGTAAGCCAAATTAATTTCGATAAAAACCGCTATCTCTCTCTTTCTCTGTTCGACGCGAGATAAACGAGCGTGGGATTTCAATAAACATTCCGCGCAGTTAATTGGTAATTAAGACTCTAAAAACTCATCGACTATGGAAATGTAATTTCCAATATCAAAAAGATGGGGAAAAGAGGGTTGGAGAATCCGGAGGCCGGTCTTTTATTCCGCAGCGGAATTTATGGTCACCATAACTTCCCGAAGCCAGATCGGAAATTCAAGCAATAGCAGTAAAATATTTCTTCCTGATGGAATTTTTTCCATCATTTTTGTACGTATAAACCAGCCGGGATGTTGAACCCATCGTGAAAGAGAGAATAGTGGAGAGCGGTCTAGAAAGCGATAGCAGAACGGAAGTACTCTACGGGAATCCGAGAAAAGCACTAGAACTTTCATTCCCAACAAACGAGAATATTAAAAAAAAATAAATCAGTCAGCGCTTTAGAGCGTTTTTTTTTCGTGTGTGTTATACAGATATTCAAATACATACATTAAAATACCTGAGGCATCATGGATCTTAAAAAGTAACTATTTTAATATTAAAATTTTGCTTGCGAGAAGAATATTTAGTGAATAATGAGTGTCAAAAATATTTTTGTAAGTGTAATGCCGTTACATAGTATACATTATCTTCGAGTAACCAAAAACAATTAATATAAATAGACTAGAAACGTAAACTACTGAAGATAAATTATTAAATGTTAAAACTTTCTCCTGTACAATCTTATTTTCTCCATTCTATCGGCTTAAATCCTAAAACAGAAGCAGGAAGCTTTATCTTTATCTGGCAGTTGCCATGGGCGTCTCGGGATTATCATGGCTGCTGGAATAGTCGGATGAACACGATGCCATAGTCGCTTTACATTAATCCATTAAAACGGGTCATGCCTGACGCAGTAAAGTTAATATAAGTAAATTAGAAATTTATCTAACATCTGCTTCAGCCGCGTATTTTATAACGAGATCGTCGTCCGACACTCATTACTTTGATACACTCTTATAAATGGGAGGGGTAATAGTGTCGATAATATTTGAGACACTCTTTTCGAGCCGTAGCGAACAAAATGGTTCTTTCTGTCAAAATAATATTAAAAAAAGAAAACGATAAATTGATGTAGCATAATATCATTGGACACAATACATGCACATGTTAATACATAAATAACATTAATATAACTAATGTAAAAAGCGCTGTCAATAAAAAAACATCAATTACGAAAGTAATTAAAAGGAAAATAGAGAAGATATTCCGTGTAAAAAAATTCTCATATAATTTTTTTTCCACTGACCTTATCTCATCATGTAGTTGACTGAAAATTATACATATACGAATTATGCACTCTATATAAATATAAAACTTTAATTTTGTTCCTCATGAACTTAAAATATAAATTTTAACGTTGCTGGTGTGCACACACGAAGCTAGTAGAAGAGAAAGTCGAGAGTGTGTGTGTATGTGTGTGTGTAGTTAGTTACAAGCTAGTCAGCGGACATGTGCGAACATCTACTTGTTTAAAATTAACGACATGTCAAGTGGAGAGCGAATTACGAGACAATCTGCATCAAGAACAAACGTGTACACTTTTGTCATATATCTCGTTAATTTTTAAATGGACAGATATTAGATAATTATGAAACTTATTTGCCGCAAATTGTTAGACTTAAAAACAAAGACTTCAATAAGACTCTTCTGATTAGAAAGTTTTCAAACTCTCTACTACGATTAAAAAGTTTTTAATTAAAATTTACTTAAAATTTAAATTAGAAACATGAAAAACACCCTTAACTATAATTTTAATTTTAAATTCGATTTTTTTTGTTATCTCAACCCTTCACAAGTTTAGATAATTAAGCTTAGTTATTTTTTGTTTTTTTTTAATTTACACAGCAATGAAAAACTTTTTGAATTAAAGAGTCTTTAGTGAAAAAAGATATATGTATTATTGACATTTAATTTTGTTCTTCATGAACTTAGAACATAAAGCGTTGCACGAAACCAGTAGAAGAGGAAGTCGAGTGTGTGTAAGTTACAAGCTAGTAAGTCAGTAAAAACATATGTGAACATCTTGTTTGAACTTAATGACACATCAAATGAGAAGCAAATTATAACATGTTCGAAATAACGTAATAGAACACAAGAGAAAAAAATATGTTATTTTTTTAAGTAAACAATATTTTTCTCGATAGACCGTGGAGGATGGTCTTTTTAACGACAAGCGCGGAATGTTGGCACGCGGAAAATCCGCTTTTATAAACGTGTCATCATCGAGCTGACAGGCGATGAGAACTCATGCCGATAACCCCATCGCGATCCATCATCAGGCAGGGCGATACACGACAATAGCTTCGCTCTCATTAATTATTTTTTTTCTGCTCTTCGTTTTTTCATGTTCGCGTTCCAAAACCACGCACGTCACGGCTGTTTATCGTCCCCGCATCCAGCTGTGCCGTCCTGAATGGCTTCCGGTAGACGAGAGGCGAGCCTGGTTGTTATCATCTATCAAGTGCCATCGTCGCGGACAGACACTGTCAGCAAAATCGCGACGCTTTGTTGGTGTTCCCACTTCGGTCGAGATTTGTCGCCGGGCAACGCGCGAATCCGACGCTACCGAGACACGAAGTATTAAAAACCCGTCGCACAAACAAAAACTCTTCGATGAAAAAGACAGAATTTGAAGCCTCGCCAGAGTCTAGGATCCGTCCTATTGTGTTCCTTTGTTGAATTAAACATTTTCATACGAAAAACAGAGAATTTTTATCGACAATTCTATTATATAAAAATTCTTTTGTTATGCACACGCGTAGTGGTGTATAATAATATAAATTTTTATTTTACTCTCTATCATATTGTATAATAAAAAATATATTAACATATAATTTAAATTCACTGTGTGTGACAAAGAAAACATTATTACATACATACGTTTTTATTAAAAACTGTAATGGAAAAATCGATTTTACTTAACTTTCTCTCTCTCTCTCTCTTTTTCTCTCTCTCTCTCTCTCTCTTTTGATATTTTGAAATTATGAATGTTGACAATAACAGAGGAAAAGAGTTGACCTCGATATTCTGCGAAAAATGTGAAATAATATAAATGTAATTGAGTTCGAATTGTCTCATTCTCCATTCTATTTTATTGTAATTTATTCTTTCGCTTCTTTTATTTTCATTAATTGTTTTTTTGGGGGGAATTTCTTAAGATGCGCATTCCAGTGATTGCTTTCAAGAGATAATGCGGATTCCGTTGACTTTTTAACATGACATTATGCGGATTGTTATTTTGCTGCATCTTGTTACGTAAATGTGGAATATTACGAAACTGCGGCGGAAATCTCATTTCAGCGCTATTATTGTTTCACTATACAGTCTGACGAAGTCTCGCGTATCTCGGAAATATTGAAGGCGTGTTTAATTAGGATCGAAATGAGATTTTAATATCGCCGATATTGTAACAAAATAACTGATTAAAAAAAGTTCTCGGACGAAGAAGTTCGGTACACAAACAGATTTTTACATCATTCTTTTCTTCGTCATTCCATTTGTTTTTTTCACATCGCTTTCGCGATGATTTTAAATTTATTATAGGTATTTTCTCAAGTGTGTTGGTAAAGCGAATGTGCCGCGTTATAAATCATCCGGAATTTATTCAAGGGAGGGAAGGAATAATCTTAGCAATATTCTACATTTGTCTAGAAAATTTATGGACGAGTTTCGAAGCTTGTCACGTCATATCGCAGTCCTCGACTATCGATTGTATCCTTCTCAGCAACTGTTGCCACATATCGTGATCTGGCCTAGGAAGTGTATTTCTTCACGATCATTTTCATGACGCTAAGTCTCTAAACAGCAACGCACGTTCTTTTTAAAATATATATTAAAGATCGCAACGTTACAAAATCGCGTTATACAGAAATCATATTTGCCGGATAGAGTTTGACTTCTTTTGCTCATTTCTCGTCTTTTTTTCTTTTTTTTTTTGGTGAAAAATACGTTTTATCATTCTTCATAACTATTTAAGCACGAATCTCGACAGTTGCGCTCGAAAAATCTCATCTCGGGAATAATGGCGAAACTTCCTTCGGGCTGCTCGTTCGAAATTATCCACCAACTGTTCGGGAGGGTGCGCATAATGTGGCCGATTACGCGAGGGGTTCAAACGAACAAGAGAGAAAGTGCGCGAGATGCTTTTTACGTATCTATTACCGAAATTTCTACGACACGGAAATCTCGACTGACGGCAGAATTCGTTTATATCCCGCTTATCGGTGCGCAACGGGCGAGGGGATGGGCCTTTCGGGAAATCCGAAAATCTTAAATGATCCCTCTTCTTTCCTTCTGTTTGACTCTAGCTATCTCTGAGACAGACTCCGCAAGTAGGAACTTGTTCACTTCGTGAGCAAAAAAGCTGAAAGGCTGAAAAGAACAGTATAAAGCAGTTTGAGATTATTTACCGGATAAGAACTAACTTCTATATCGGATTGAACACGTGGTTCACGTGCTTAGCAAAATTTCACAATGTTATTCCTATTTTTAAATTTCACAATGTCCTTACTAGAGACTTCCTTACTAGAGAGTGACGATATACGCTGAAAAGTGGGAAACGGAAAAGAGCGAACACACTTAAAATTATGCAATGAGCGAGTTTATGAAAAAAAAAAAGAAAAAGTAAAAACTCTACATATAATGTTACATAGTACATCTATATGTGTATCTCTCTCTCTCTTTTTCTCTTGGTAAACGCTTTTTTCTACCTAGAAATTTTGTATCTCGAATTTTTCGATTGAAGCTCGGAAAATAATGATGCAATAAAAAACTTTTAATGGCATTTCTACAATGTAAAATTACGGGTTCCGACCGACCTGAATAAAAATTGACATTTCCGATTCGAATATCACGAAAAATGAGATGCGGAACCAGTCCCGGGAAAAAAAAGAAAAGGATCGTTTTTTTTTTTTTTTTTTGTCAATTTGCCGTACCTGCAGTCACATCGAGGCGCACTAATTTGGAAAATGATAGGATATATCGACAGAATCAAAGAGATATGGTTAAGCCGTTATTGAGGAGAATTTGCCATGAAGGATCTCGAGTAGCACCTGGGAACGAGTGCGATACGAGAGAGCGGATGTGCGAATTCTTGAATCCCACACTTGGGAACAAATGTATAACTTAATTTTGAAGAAAAAGTTGAATTTGCTTACTTGCTTACTTACCTACACACGCTTGTCTATAAAAAAAACCGTAACTCGCATATATTTTTCATCAGCTCTTGCAAGCTTTTTTCTCGACTTGTTAACGTTTTTATTTGTCGCAATTTTGTGCACTTGGATAAGGGAATAAAATCTTTACAAAGGAATTGAGAGAGACAAGAGAGAGAGAGAGAGAGAGAGAGAGAGAGAGAGAGAGAAAGAGAGAGAAAGAAAGAAAGAAATGATCAGATTTACGAGAACGATAAACATCACTGTCTTAAGTGTCCACGTGGTGCAGTCGTCAGGACATTCCTAATAAGACAAGCGTATCTACGGCATATATGTTGCTGGACTGTAGCGAGCTTTTACCGCGACGATTTCGCCGTGAATACAGGCAATGAATACGGTCTGTGATACCCGTACCGTTGTCATCCTTATCTGTATACCATAATCCTGCCTGTGTCACTGCAGCTTGAAGGACAATGCGATAAAACGCGCTGCACTGCAGTACCACCCGGTTCTCCGCGCATCATTGTGCACTGTTAACTGTATTACGCCGTTTTTAATTGTACATCTTTATTTGCACCGTTCACAGTGAACATTATCCGAGAACTGGAAATGTGAAAAAATATGGAAAATGTATTTTATCTCTTTAAAAAAATTTGAATAATCAATATTGCAATGATATCTCCGAGCTCTCGAAGTACGCAAGAGGCACACACGTGCGATCTTTGTGTTATGCGATCTCTCTTCTAACTTCCGATATAAATACTCGTATTTAATGATTTAATATTATTTTATCACATTTAATCAATTATATTAACAAGTAAATTTCTCGGAAAATTTTCTGGTAAATTTTATATTACTGATATTTAACATAAAATTTAATTTATTGTTGACATTTATATACAGAAGTATCTTTTAATTGAATTTAATTAAAATCTTTATTTTCAATATTTCTTCAATAACAACAAATATTTTATAATAAAATATATAAAAAAATAGTAATAAACAAATGAAAAATCAAATATATGTACATGTATATACATATGTATATTTTTTAACCAACGTTTTTATAGTTGTTATATTTAAATGTACGTATTTGACATTTTATTTTGCATATGCCATTGTAAAGCTCTTTGCAATGTTTTTTTCTCTAAAATATTAAATACCGCGACTGGAATAAGAGCTGAAATTAAATTGTGATGGCATGAAGCCGACCTAAAGTAGCTTAGATAAAGCTTTGATGAAACTTGATTCGCGCATTGATGAAATATACAATCTGTTTCGCGTGCTGGAAGCATTTGCCAGCCGGAAGGCTGAAAGGATTAAAGGAAGCGTTACTAAGAAGACGGATGCAATATTGAGTTTGCAAAATAAAGCGATCTAACGGCAGGGGAGAGGGGAACGCAGGTATTTCTCGTTTACCCGCGATATCAAACTACGGAGCACCGCTTTATGAATATGTAAAGTCCGTTAGAGGCGCTCCGGCAAATTGTTTGCGGATCGCATCAAATATTGACAGGGCGCTTGTAAATTTATTCACGGCCGAAATAATGTATCACGGCCGCGAGAAGGCTAGATAAGTTGAAATCCCGAGTTTTCCCTCGCTACAGAGAAGATCTGATTTTAAACCTTTTCTTCGCATAAAACACTAATGCTCCACGAAATCCCTTTCGATGCACAGTTTGAATTTCTCGAGATCGATAAATGCAAATTCGGCGTTCGCGAGTAAAATTGTGATCTCGGATTCTTGTGCGTTGGATTTCGACACTTCCAGTCTCAAATATTGCGAATTTTCATATTTAAATTAAATATGAAAACAAATATCTCTTAAATTACCGAAGCTTCGAATTATATTTTGAAAAATATCACTGTGTGCTTTTAGTGTTAATAAATAGAAAAGAGATAGAGAAGAGAGTTAGCCAGTTTTTTTTATCTTCTGCTATTACAACATATGCGCAATTACCGAGACAGAATTCTCCCGCAAATTCCCAATAGTATAAAGGCTTTAGTGAACTACACGCGTCAGGGGACGTGTATTTCGGGCAATCGGCGGAGTCGCCAATTAGGAAGCGTGTGAGGAAGCTACAAGGACGATAATGAAAATAATAATTATCCAGCATGGCTGCGGTCCATTAATTGATTCGGTCGCCCAATCGTCATCGTTCTGCACGGTCACTTAATTAACACGGCCGGCCAATCAAGCGACCGTTTACTTCCCTAATCGCATCGATGCCCGTTTTCATGCGGCGCGTTTGTTCTTGCAGGACTTTCGGCGAATTAATTGCTCGAACCAACACATATCAAAATTTCTCTCGTTAAATAATAACGATTTGCGTTATATCGACTTTAATTTTGTTTTTATTAAAATATAAATTTCGAAGTCGAAAAGAGCTATGATAAAATTATTTTTCAGAAAGAGAATTATAAGTTTATTTATAAGTTTGTTTTTATTACAAAGAGAGAAATGTTATCTTTGTTAAATTATTACTTCTAAAAAAAAAGAAACTGAAATATTTTAATAGTTAAGCTAAATATTCTGTTCGGAGACTTATAGAACAGATCGATCATAAATTTGCCGATAAAATTGTGGGGTAGTTTCAGCGGTTACGAGGAATTAGAAAGGGTTGAAGGGTATAGAAGGGGCAACAGGGTGATCGGCATGCGGATTGCTATCGCGAAGATGATGACGCGAGATTTGTTGAATTATGACCGGCGCTTGGTCTAACCGCAGCGATCAACTCTCACGTGTTCACCCTTCCGGCATTACCATGGCAAATCAGATTGACGCACCCCTTTCGCGTGTATGCGAGAGCCACACGCTTGTTTTAATTACATCAGAAGCGATAGACGACACGTCATTCGACACTCAGAGCTTGTTCATTGCTTGGAGAACTTCAGTGTATTATTTTGAATTTTTTTTTTCTAACAATGTCAATGTTGTTGCATACAAAATTATTAAAATTTAAATTACAGAGAGATTTCATTTCTATACAAATTTTTAGAGTTTTAATAGCCAAAATTTTTCCAATTGCAATAATTTATCTTAAAGAATACAACCATTCGATTCTTAGCTCTGATTTCTTAGCTGCTTAGCTCGGTAAAGTTTTTCTTAGAACATGGTAATTCTTTACCTGGTTGTCAAAACTTTGTAGAATTGAGAAAGAAAAATCGAGAATTGAAAAATAACCTTTTAAGATCACTCGACGCGAACTATCGATCGATCACAGGATAATTTTATTGATTACAGCCGGCTCGAGAGACGGTGGCAGCAAGAGGTATCCTGTGATCGTATTTGTGCACGGCGAGAGTTATGAGTGGAGCAGTGGAAACCCTTATGACGGTAGCGTCCTGGCGAGCTATGGAGGGGTTGTCGTCGTCACCATAAACTATAGACTCGGCATCTTAGGTAAGTCACGTAACGTAGAGATACTTTCCCGAATTTGGTTGACGGGGATCCCTCTCCTAGATCTTTCTAGATCCAAGATTTCCTTTAAATCCATCTGACCACGTGAAACCTCGGATTTCCCAGAAAACCAGATTTCCTTTTCGATCATGACGTCCTGGGAGTTCTAGGTCTCTGGATGCGAGTAGGAATCGAAAACTTCAATTCCGAATTCTTGACGTATTGTCTTCTTCAGATCGCCGCGTCAGTAAACTAGCTCGTTGACATTTTGGGTTACTTTCAAGACGCTGTCTCATAAATTTCATTTTTCGTCTCGATTAACACATCTCCAATTTTTTAAATAAAATTTTCACTTTCCTAAATCCTTCAATCTTGTTTTTACATGTACGGATTCTCTAGTTTCTCGAAACTCAAGGTTTTTTTTACGGATTTTATTTCGATGCTCAGTTCTTAATTTTTATAAAATTTTCTTCCAACTCTTCCGCATGAAGCATCTCGATAATTAACCTCGATTGCTGAGCCAGATATAACTTTCGGGAACTGTTCGAAACTCAGATAAATCACATATGTTAGTTGCCCGCTTAATGGTGTGAAACGCTACCTCGCGGTAGTTAAGGTTTGAAACGAGCCAGTCGACCGTAGCTCATTAGCTATTTAAGGCTGGTTGCACTGACGTCACTTTAACGCTAAGTGTGTTTACTCAATTTTCTTGCTTTATCCAGAGAAATCATTTAGACTAGAGACTGTAATCGCATGAGAGAGACGAACTCGCGCGTTTCTATTATAGTGTAATACCGAACCTTGAGCTAGTTGATCGGTTCAAAACACGTGCTCAGCCGATCTAGTTGACGCAAGCGCGCGTTCTGTGTCTGAGCGACCATTAGACAGAACTTGTTACTCCGCGACGTTTGATGCTCACCAATCAGGAGAAAAAGAAGCTGTAGAAAAAGCCGAAAAGCATGAAGAAACGAACGGCAAGAAGTTGGCCGCTAACACCACGGGAATTGCAAGTTCCGGCGACCCGGCTTGTTGCCTGGCAACCCGGGCAACCAAATCTAATAGGAAACTCATTACGGCCAGGTCTTCCGTTTCACCAAACTAAATTCTTGACTCCACCCTCTCTCTCTCTCTCTTTCTCTTTCATCCTGCTCTTCAGCGCGACAACAACTCTCGCTATTCTCGTCTATCATCCCCGCCGCATACATTGCGTCTTAATATCATCTCCAGTTCCAAAACTCTAATAAAAGGATACTAAATATATAAACCATAAGTTTGAACATTTAAATAAGTTAAAAAATCTAAGATTCTATGATTTTGAAAGACGGATGTTCTTTAAATTAATTCTCTTATGTTAAAATTAAATTGTTATAAGATACGTAAAAGTGTGTACAATTACTACAATTAAAGTTAGATTATTACAATCAGATTTCTTCCGCATCGATAAAGCAATTTATGCGGAAAAAAAGAGCTGAAACAGAACAAGTGCATTAAAAGTATCGTGTGAACAAATTAAAAAAAGTGACACATGATGACAGCGCGGATAGTACGTCCAAATTCGGAAATTCAATTCCATCGACAGCGGAATATATAAAAAAACAAAAAGAGACGCGAGAAGAAAAAAATATAGCGAATAGCAGGATAAAATGGCGACGTCCAGGAAATTCCACTCTGCGGCAGCCACAATTTTTCCCCCTCGCTCGTTCCCGGGGGGTTTTTTTGTCTATTTTCTTTCGTTTCGGAAAAATGATGCTGTGCTTTTTGAGCACCACACCGACCAGCGCGATATCTACCAACACCTACACCATTCCTCTCTCGCGTTTTCCTCCTCGTACATACCACCATATACCGGAAAATTTAAATCAACGAATAGCGTTCAGCAGTTCTATTGTAACTAGAAGAATAGGAGACGCGGAAGCGCAACGCGACAGATATGCCGGAGGTTGAATATCAAATGGGACATGACCGGTGCTTTATTTCTGTTCCGCTTTCATGTTCGCGCCTCTCCGATGCGTGCAAGCGCACGTAAGGGAGCTTTATGCGTTTTTATTTTCGGAACCTGAAGCGTCGAGCATCATTAGTGGATCGGAGATCCAGCTGTAATCTAAAAGTTGCAAGACGAGACTGAAGAATGCGTCTTGTTATGGAAAAGAAACAGCAGATAATGCAAATGTTTTGTTATGTAAGTCTCAGCAAAAATAAGAATTCAGCTCGAAAATTCAGCTTAAAATTTAAGTATATGAATTTGAAAAAAATACGAATATCGATCAATAAGTCGATCGGATTGAAAAATTATGAAAAATTCAAGAGCGCGATTCTATAGACAACTCTAAAATATGTTAAAGAAAATCAAACGCGAGAAAAATATGGAAGAGAGAAACCAAAACGATTATTATACTTGACGCGATAAATCCATCGGATTGTTAAACAAGTTCTATATAAGACCTAACAAGTTTCTATATAAGAACTATTAAAACTATATAATCCCGAAAGAACTTGTAAGGGGCTTAATGTTTCAAGGACTCGAGGAAAAGGATATTTGGGCGTTTTTCCGCTCAACATCAGGCTTTCCAAATTATCGATTTGGCAAGACTAGCGGGAAACAGTCGGCGCAACATCGTTGACCTAGATCCTGGCGATGGTAACGCCTCCCTTGTTAAGGCACCAAGTGCCCCAAAGTTAATGCACACCGGCAAGTATATACACGGAGGCTCATAATGGAAATAATCCTCTTAGCTCTGTGAAGAACAGTCTCTAGTATGTCAGCAGGGTAAATATGATGGATAATTTAATAGCACGGTGTTACGTGCGGTGAAGGCAAACATACCGACCGAGTGCAGTCTTATTGCAAAATGAAATATCACGGCCCGAACTTGCCAGCAGCAACAATCGTCGCTCGCGATTTAATTCGGCCGAGTGAAAGGAAGAAAAAAGCTCGGAAAACTCCGAAGGGTTGACCTGACTCAATTAACGCTAATTTAATTTCCCCCTCTGTCTGTATTAAAAGAGACTGAAACTAATTGACTACATGGATAGCTGACACTACTGGTAATTCCTATGTTTTTGCGAAATCCAATCAGGAGATTACTTGAAGAACATTACGTACGCTGCGTTCGCGAAGGAATTTGTATTTCTCCTTAATTGACGAAAAAAGTGTAGAAAATATTCCGACTTTTCTTTATATATAAATGAACTTATTAATTGCATTAAAAACTTCATAAAAGAGAGGAAACAGTAATTGCAAATGCTGATTAAAATTAGATAAGCGTTTTTTTATTATTTTCTTTTTTTCAAAGTTCATATTACGGAAAAAATGTCTTCTCGTATCATGAAATTGCTGTGCCGATATATACATATTCAATCGTCTGGCACGAGACTCTATGTAAAACCAATAGAACAAACATGAGAATAAATATAAATAAATGTGGACAGCTGGCAGATTTACGAAACTCGAATTTATTCCCGCGGAAACCGGAAGGGATGGAATAAAGTCGGTCTGTTGACGAATGTATTTCGACGAGGACCAAGTCGAAAACGATTTCGTGTATCATGGCAATGTTGTGTATCTGACAAACCGAGTAAGATTGTTGCCAGAGGCGCCATCCGGTCGTCATAAATATCGCCACGACTCCGCCAATTGATAGTGATATCTCGCCCGGCGAAACGATACGCAAAGTAGGACGTGATACGTGTCTGAACACTAAATCATACCGGCTGCTCGCCCCAGACGGGCCAATCTGTACACCCTCAGTCATTTAACCCTTTCACGCAGAAGGGTTGCATCCGGTGCATACGTATATATCTAGGTTTAGGGAGCTGCATAAATCCTAATACACATCTTGTATCTCTATAAATTAATAACACTCGTACTAAAACTATGATACCTGACAGGAAAATTAATAAACGAGAGAAATATCAGTAGTACGGCTACATATTGGTCAGCCCGAAAGCAATAAAATCTATTAACACATTTAATTTGTATTTAAACACAAACAACGCATTTAAATACAAAAACTAATTAATTTAACTCGAGATTTATCTTCTGTATTTTCCTAAATGAGAATCCCAGTGCAATTGTCATTTTATCGTACTTTTGAAATTTATCCTGTCACCCAATGGTGCACGACCATTGGAATTAGCTCTCTATCGAGACAGTAATTCTCGTTGCACTATGTGTTGTTATACCGGCCGTAACCAGCGATAATGGATACCGGGAGCGTCGCACTGACCATAAAGCGGAGGTTGTTTTGATTGCAGGCTTTCTAAACGCCAACACAGACTCGCACTTACGCTCGCCAGCGAATTACGGCCTGATGGACCAGATCGCGGCGTTACATTGGGTGCAAGAGAACATCGCTTATTTCGGCGGTGATCCTGGTAATGTTACGCTGGTGGGACATGGCACCGGTGCCGCCTGCGTGAACTTCCTGATGACCAGTCATGCGGTTCCCGATGGTAAGTTACTTTTTCAGTTCAACAACGGAAATTTTCTAAATTTATATAACACGATTTTCTCTTTTTTTTAAAATTTCCTTTTCTCGTCATCTCTCTCTAATATTTAAAGACTATGTAAAACAATAAAGTAAACAAAAGGAACAGTTTAACTTAAATTAAAAACGATGTTTTTTACAAGAGATGAATTTGTCAATGAAAAGACATGTAATAAAAATGTGTACAGAGATTTTATTTCAAAGCTGACATATCTTTGTAAAAAAGATTATTCAAATTCCTTTGTCTTGGTCACTCTGTTCCGGAGAAACAATCTTGTAACAGTTTATATATTGTCTCGGACCGGTCCATAGAGAGAACCGTCCCTCTCGGCGTCGCGACATAGAAACAGATAACGTCACGCGTAGTGAAAGAGGAGATGGAGAGGGAGAGCGGAGGTCGGAGAGCGAGAAGCCATACGAGACAATGATACGAAGGAGCTAGGAATAATGGGGTGGTTTACCAGGCGCCATAAATTACGGAGGAATCAGCTGGCCCGACCGCCATTGACAACTCGCAGCTGTAGTGAATTATCATCCAGAAGGTCTCGAGCGATAAGCTTCGTGGTTCCGAAACAGATTGCGACACTATCGCGCGACTTATCGAGAAATATATTCGCGCGTATATCTTTCGCTTTAATTAATTCTGTTTAATCATAAGAAAAAAAACAAATACAAATGTGTTTTATTGAAGTAATCGACTTTATCTTTTTCTTTGATTTTCTGTGTCTTGAATAATTTATATTCTTGAGAGAGTGTGTGTTTGAAGATTTAGATCCTTTTAAATCTTGATTTATCGATTTTTCGATTTCTCGATAACTTCAATCTTACAACTTTAATTTTTGCTTTCTTGCAAATTCTTGATTCTTTGAATCTTGTCTCTTTTCTCTTGGTTTTTTAAATCTTGATTTTGCAACTACCTCGTTTTTCTTTGACCTTTAATTCGCTCGCTTAGCTCCTGGAATTCCGCTCTTCCTCGAAGGAATTAATTAATCCTCGGGTATTATGGAGGACTGCCATTAAATCCAAGTAACGCGTCGGAATTTGAGCCGGCGATAATCCTTTAATAGTCCTTTAATGTCGCGAGCTTCGACACCGTCTTATCGTCCGGTGTCGTCCGTCCGACGACGGTGACAGGTATCGGAAGAACAGGACCATCTTGATTTTGTAGCGTCGGAAATACGTCAGGGATGTGTTACCGGTGATATTCAGAGTTTACCTGTCCTTCCTCTATCCGTGGTATCTTCGCTAAATGAATGAAATTTAATCGGATATCGACACGTGTGTATCGGAATGATAAAATCGCTTTCGAAGACGTCGAATATCAAGATGGAGTCGACTATACGCGTATTACGCATGGGAGAAACTCAGCTGTCGCTTTTAGTTTACGTACCACGAATCTTTGTTTGCTCGAGTATCTAAACGCTGCAAGGAAATTTCCTCATAATATAATTAGTATAATAAGTAGGTAGTGTAGTAATTAAATAGTTAACAAATTAAAGAGATCGAAGATTGTTAGTAATTTGTTTTTTCAATTACATTTTAACTTTATTTATAATTTAACTAACTGTAATATGTGTTGCGATAGTTACGGTAAAAATTTCTTTAGATATAAAAACTTCCTTAAATATATTTTTTAAAAATGTTTTTTCTTATTCAGTTTCGGGATAGTAAAACATATGCTAAGAGAAATAACACGTAGCAGCTTTCATAAGGACAAGATCTCGTCTTTTCGGGATATTAAGATTAACGACTCACGAGATTGGGATTAAAGCGGACTTATCCTCGATCTTCCGTATTAAATAATAGACAAACTCTAGACACGACTACGTTTTCGCTCCGCCTTAATTTTCCTCGCTTGCCGCAGACTATATATGCACTCTCTTGTCTATTCATCTCTAACGTGATGTCCAATTTTGCGACGCGTGATGAGAAATTTAATGACTAATAAGCCTCGGTCGAAGACCAACTCTTCTCAGCTAACAGGATATTTCATCTCTATTTTATTATTTTCATTGTTGTCACAAAAATCTTCTGTCTTTTATAAAGTTTGTGCGCGATATTTTATAACATAAATGTATTTTTATAATCCACGTTTGTATAATATAAAATATATTTTTTATTGTGTGTAAAGCTTAAATTCTTTTTACAAAATTGTTTCGATCGCATTTAGCAACGTCGCAATAATTTTGTACTATTTTCCTAAACGTCTTATATATGACGACGCATCTTGCTCTTCATCGTTAGAACGGGAATTGTTGATAAACGTAATGGAAGTCGTTGATTGGAAATAAATCTATCGAGCGGCCGAGAGAGATGAGTATTCGTTACTATGCATTGAAACTCTGATTGTATTTCGTTTACTCAAGTAATATCATAGTTCCGTTCGCGAAGGGAATCGACCCCGAAATCATCTCGAAATTCAATTCTGCATGGCTATATATAATCCCTTCTCACATGAACAAACACTTTAGCATTACGAGATATATATGATTTGCGAATCCCCGGGTAAAGCTTTTGGTCCTTTTGAAACATAAGAATTCCGCGCAAGGATTCTCCGGAATCGTATCTCGAATACTGTTCTAAGATGTTCTCATAATAAAAAAAAAAGAAATATTTTTACGAATAGATTGAAGAATACAAAGAGATCACAATTTATTTTTAAAATATTGTATTATAATTATTCTGTTCTTATTTTATATTATTATAATTATTATCACACTAAAAAAGTAATAAAAGTATTTTTAAATTACACTTTGATTTTTTTTAACAAAACAGAAAAACTTAGTCTATCAAAATATGTAATAAGTCTAGCGAAACGTATCGTACGTTGTATAAAAGAGAGTCGGTTGTAGGTCTGCTGTTTCATCGAGGCGTCCTGATGTCGGGTAGTGCGCTTTCACCCTGGGCGTTGGTGAGAGGCGCCGCCAATTACGCCATGCAGGTCGCCAAACACCTAAATTGTTCATCGGTGAGTACCGGCAAACACATCCGCCTGATCGTACGGAACTTATCTCGCGCGTCATTCTATAATTGCATTAACCTTTCAGCCATTCCCTTTTCCCTATCATGTATCTCTGCGTGAAAAATACTAACGCCTTGCAATAACTTTGAAATTAGATTTTAATTAAAGAAGAAAAATACTAAAATTTCTATTTAGATAAGTTAGTTAATTAATTGATTACTGTTCTAATAACTATAGCGAATTTTGCAAAATGATACATGACTTTTCTGTTTTCAAATGACCTAATCTATCTTCACGCTTCGGTTGAGTCAAAAAGTTTCAGACATCCTATGTGTGAAAATTTTAAACAAAAAAACTCTTACAAAATTCAAACGCTACTATATGTGTACTCTCACACTTTGCGAAACAGTAGAAAAAATGTTGAGTTCGATAAACATTTTTTTATTTACTTTAGTTTACAAAATGATACGAATTGATAAAACACGTTATATTTTATCATTCATGTTCGGCACTCTGCATTAATTCTTATTTGCTCGTTTTCGAGAGCGCGGTTCGCATAATTCACAATAATGCCCGACCGTCGGTGCACGAATGACCGCGTAAAATCCGGACAAACATAAATTAAAATATCAACTGAACGAATATCCGTTGTGCACGCGCGTGTTTTTATAGCGTTAATTACGCAATACCAATTATATTAACGGCGCGTTTCAATTAAGCTAATATACACCCGAGACATACAACGGTCCCAATAGACGAGTGCGTGCGCTTTCAATAAAAGGGTCGCTAAATTCCACGAATTGGAAATTGCACGATGCAAATTCGGTGTGAAAATAATTTTATTACAAAGTAACAATAACTTTTTCATCATTTAGAGAGATTTCGAAATTATCTAAATAAGAAGTTTAATTTCGGAAAAAAGGCAAAAGACTTTTAAAGCATTCAAGTGTAATAAATATATTTCATCTTTTCAATATCCTTATACGATTTCGATATTCTGTGTGCCAATTCGTATTGTTTCATTTTTTGCCTACTTAGATTTTTATTTTGGTTTTACGAAGAGTATAATATTACGTTGAATAAAATAAAATTCTTTATTAAAACTTTAATTTTGAAATTTTATATGAAAAGTGCACGGAGTACACTCCGTAATTCTATACGGATTTATATTTTTCTCTCTTTCTCTCTCTGTATTTTTTTCTTCTTTTATTTTCTTCTTTTTTTTTACAACTTATCTAATACACTCTTTGCACAAGAAACACCATGAAAAATATGTTGTCCTTGGTTGACAGTTATTTTATTAAAGGTGAATTACGTATTTGACCCACTTTATAACCGGAGGAGAGGTCCGCCCAGGACGCCTTCTTTATTGAAATTGATATGCAGCGCTGTAAATTCCAGCGACGATATTTCCGATTCTCGAAAGTCCCTGATATATCTATAAGCGACCCTCGTCGCGCGCGCGTTTCTCGTCCGTCAAAAATAACCCAATAAAAGATAACCCGGTTCCATCGGTGTTTTTCCAATTCGAACTTTCCCCCGTGGATATTTCGAAGGTGTGTACGCGGGAGAGAAATAAAATTGATTCTCGCTACAAGTTCGTTAATCCGGACATAGCATAATATAATCCCTACGTCGATTTTTCCATTTCGCGCACCACCATTTTTCCGCGGGGCACTTTCAGAAACATCGGGAAACAATCGACACTAATCCCCGTTTAATCGTTACTTTCAATAGAGAACCGCAAAATCAGAACTCTTCAGGTAAACCGTGGAGAATCATTTGAGAGAGTTTTTTGGAGATTGATCACATTTCATTTGTTAAAAACAAAATCAAAATGCGTTTCAGTATTTTTTTGAAAATTTCTTGCACATTTTTTTCACATTTATTTGCTTATATTAATATGTGTATTCAAGAAAGAGAGAGAGAGAAAGACAGTCATTATTATCGCACATTCCTCGTTTGTTCCTCATGGGTTTTCTTCTTGTTTTTCTCGAAAAGCATTTCTCCTATTTACGCGCGAAATAAACTGCGCTTAACGCACGCGACAACAACTCGCGTGACAAATCGCCTGAGAATCATAGCGGAAGATATTTCAGAATTAACGCATTTTACGCGTGGATATGCGGGATCATGTCTGGGAAAGGGTCGACATTTTCCGACGGCATTTCCTGGCGAGAATGTACCGTCGGAACGAGCCGGCACCTTAACGAGAGACTACTTCACGTAAGCCGACGTTCATACACACACACACACACACACATACACAGACAGTCGGCAAGATAAACAAGATTTTCGTGCATCGTTCAGCAGGTTCAGCTTCCGGTTGGATACTATGTCCGTGATGGGTTCGCGAACCAAAGGCCGCGACTGCGGTGCTTCGCTGACGATTCGCTTTAATTCGATCGCACGCGCAAATGAATTGCTTTAGCGCCGGTAATCGTCTTTGGAAATTCAGCCTCGCTACGCAGACGCGGTCGCAATCGAATATCGAATCGGTCGCTGACGAAATGGACGACACCCACAGTACGCAAATTACCCACTCAATCTCGTCGTTCTCCGCGTGAAGGTTTTGTTTTTCACCAAAGCATAGAGAGAGAGAGAGAGAACGTTCCTGATTGCCGTCTCTCAATAAAATTATCCAGTATAATTGCGTCGAGTACAGTGTCGTTACATGTTTACGTTTAATGTTGGTTCTCATTTTGTTAATAACACCACAAAGCGCAGATAACACGCGCGAAGAGAAACAAAGAGGTGAAAACGGGAAATTCGGACGTTTATTCCGTCCTTACTAGCTGATTTTATCTTTTTTCATAGGTGGCCGGAGATCCCCAGGCGTTGCTGAGATGTTTGAGGGATGTGTCTTTGAGCGAGTTGGTATCGGTGCCTGTTAAGGGATTGCAGTTCGCGCCGGCCTTCGGTCCGAGCATAGACGGCGTCGTAATCGATCCCGGCGATCCCGAGGATCAGGACTACACCTTGCAAGTCGACACGATCAATACGCTCAACAACATCCTGCTGCGAAAGGATGTCGTGGCGAAACTGTCGAGGTATTCTCCTCTCTTTTTGCGACGATCGTTATAACGCGAGATCGAGTTTCGAGATAAGAGAAAATAAATAGAACGGGGGAAATAATACCGGAATCTCCCCTCTCCTTACGGGAATATCACCAAGAAAAATAATATAGCATCCGACAGCACACAATCAGAAAATTTTGTTTCTTTTTTAGCCGGAAGATATATCGAAAGTCGCGTACACATATATACAACAATGCAAACTGGGGAAAAAAATTAAACGCTTTTAAAATATCCGAAAATTCTAATAAAAGATTTTAAGTGTCTAAATTTTTTTTTCACGTCAAACTTTTTAGATTTCGAACTTCGTTTTATGAAATTTCTTTCGAAGTTTGTATAAGAAAAAGCTCCTGAATTTACAGGTACGATCTAATAGTCGGTGTTGTTCGCACGGAAGCGTATTTTTCGTTAACCGCGGACGATGCTCAGTACGGAATTGAAGCCGACAGGAGGACGAAGATTCTGCGTGAATTCGTGCGAAACACGTACACGTATCACCAACCGGAGATCCTGGCAACCATAATAAACGAATACACGGACTGGGAGAGACCTGTTCAACATCCTGTTAATATCAGGTAATTCGATCGAAAAGTAAATATTTCAAATTATCACATTTATTCATCTTTCATTCATTTTAAATTAGCTATCTCTATTAATTATTTGTTTTATCGATCGCAAACACGTAAGCTGTGACATTTAATTACATGCGCTGTACATTTATCACATTCATTTTTTATGATAATATTATAGATAGAATATTGTGTAAATAATGTTATTAATTATGCCTCACATAGAGTAGGTGATTGTTTTAATTAGTAAACAAATATTGCTTTTTTTAAATAAAAGTAAAGCTTGCATATAATGTTACGATTTCCAAAAGATTTTTTTTTAACTATGATTTCTATTATCTATTTACATTTATCTTCTGCCGGAATTTATGTGTGTGTGATATTTCAAGTATGTTGTAAAACTCACAAAAGGGATTATCTTTTTTTTTTTTAGAGATGAAACTCTAGAGGCCTTGGGTGACGCGAATACGGTCGCTCCGGCGACGAGAACCGCGGATCTTCACAGCCAATCCCATAGAAATTCCTATCTCTACGTCTTCGACTATCAAACGAAATACGGGGACTATCCTCAGGTTTGTGATCATCTGAGAAAATACTTTTCATCGAATAAGCCGCGGAATATAAAATCCAGATCGGAAAAATAAAGAGATATTGCGCGGAATAGAGAAAAGAAAATACATGTGTATGTGTAAAGACATATTTTTCTAATATTTTATCATTTTCTCAAATATATTTTGATATTTTTCTCTGATATGTTTACTTTTAAAAATATTATAGTATATATTTTTTTTATGTTTCAAATTGTCAAATTTTTGCGATAAATGTTAGTTGAAACACTGTTCAAAGAAATTGATTGCGCGTATTTCGAAAGAACTTTTCAATAAAGATTAAAAAGCAGTAATTTATTTGTAATATAAAAAGAAAAGGTTCGTTCTACTTATCTAATTTTTGTTTTACCTTGTTTATTACTTTATATTCTATCTCTGCAAAGACGGAAGTTGCAATTCGCCGGAAACGTGACAGCATGGCGGTGCCTCTTGCTCATATCTGATTTTCCAAACTTACGAGAGGCGTACACTCCCTCTCTCCCATTTCGCTCTCGTTCCCTTTGCCTGCTTCTAGTTTCGAACTTTCAATGAATTTCGGTAGCGATTATTAATGCCACATATATTAGCAATATCGCCCCTTTTCCCTCTCCCGGGAGATGTCTAACAAGAAGCGGATGTGTGGAGGGAAATTCGAAAATTGCGTCGCAACGATGAGATCAGTTATTACCGTTGCACGGAATTTCGGGATATTATCTCTCAGAAATGTTCCTTGATACTTGTATTAGAAACAGTATGTGAAACATACTGTGTTATTAGTTATTCGAATACCTCACGTGCTCTTGCGGTGCACGCACGTAAAATAACGACCTATGTGAGCCAGATTTTATCGAACTTAATTTTTCGTCTTATAAGTAGAAGAAAAAACTTACAAATATCTCAATATTTGCAAAACTTGCACGAGAATTTTCAAAGCAAAAGTAATATTATATAATACTTTCTTTTTTTCTACAATTTTTCGAAAGTTTTTTTCTCGAGAGATTGCAAGATTTCTAAATAAACTATCGCCTTCATATTTATCCCGCCATAAATGTGAAAAACAACAGTGAAAAAAGTCAAATTTTCAAGACAATGGAAGAGAACTCGGGGATGGAAGATTTGAAATTCCACGTTTGCCTGGCACCTGCAGCTATCGCGCGCTTTTTCCTTTTCTCACTCCTTTCTCCTTCCCCATGTCGTCATTTCTACCGGCACCTTTATACCTTACACCCGGTGCACTTTGCATACGAATATCGTCTGGCACCTCGACCTAGCGATCACCGTTGCCGTCACCGGCAAAATGAAAGTGCATTAAACGTTCAGCGCGGGGCTTCTCCTTCCGCGCAACTCTCCCCCCGGAGTCAACGAAGAATAAGAACCGCGCGTAAACGCTACAACGAACTTATTGCGTCTGCACGACTGCATTCAGAAAAACATTTAGGTTACAGTTGCGAAACACGCTCGCCTCTCGAAAATGCAACGCTACCTGGATATTCTTTTTTTTTTCGTATACATACATCCGTGAAAAGTATGAATCGTGCAACTCAACATAGAGATGTTTTTAATGCATTTGTACATTATGTAACAGAGTTGTATAGAAATCTATACATTTTCTGATTAATTAATTAATTACTGTTTGCTAATCAAGAATGATAAAATAAGCCGCCGTATAATAAAGTAATGGATAATTTATTAAATCGAATGCAATCAAAAGAGCGTTATTATTTCTCGATCAATGAATAATAATTTAATCAAGCAACCGGTGATTACTTTTGAGTTTTGATTATCGTTATTATTTATTAACTGTGTGTAACAACAAATAATTTCGTGATCGTAATCATATACACGTAATTTAATTATTTTAGCGATTACTATGCGATCATATTTTGCATGGCATTACATTGGTTTTTGAAATTTAATGCGCAACTACGAACGAGGATTTATTTCCGCTATTTCTGCGGTACATACTTCGCGAATAATTCAAATATTTTTAGAATACGGTCTCGATAAAATGACGTGCGCAAGTTTGTGGAATCGGCCGAGAGATTTTATATTTTCAATGAAAAAAAACAGCAGTGCTATCTCAGCAGATTCCACGAGTGTTTTAGTACGATCGCGCGCGAACGTGAAAAAGAGTTCTCCTGTTTCAGAAATACTCTTTTGAATTCCGTGGTCAGTTCCGTGGTCTTTACCGATCTTTTCATGCCTGATCGGACCACCTGATTATGTTTTTAAAATCATAGTCGACCCGACCGAGATATTACTTCATCTGTCGTTTTAAAATATGAAATATATACATATTATTTTATCTGTATAACATTTCCTTGTCTTATTTACATGTGATATATAATGTCAAAACTATTGTGTCAAAACTATTCCAGAGACCTGGTTGCATTCACGGAGAAGAGCTGCCATATTTTTTCGGAGCACCTCTGGTGGGTGGTTTATCGCATTGGACGAAAAACTACACCAAAGCTGAGATGGCGCTCTCCGAGAGCGTGATACTTTATCTGACAAACTTCGCACGTACCGGGTAAGTCGTGAAAGAAGCGTCTCGCACGTTCGTAAAATAAAAACTTGGCCGAGATGTGCTATTAACGATCGTTATGCTATTTACCATCGTCAGTAATCCGAACGAGGGTACTTCTGATCCGGGATCTCTTAACTCCAGACCGGAAAGAACCAAGCTGAAGAATATCGATTGGTCAGCCTATGAAGCTGTCCATAAAAAATACCTTAGCATAGGTAAGACATCGTAGGATGTATTGTTGTTAGATTGAAGTCTCTCTGCAATATATATCGCGTTACGGAAGAGCTAACTTACAAGTTGTATCTCAACTTTGTAGAACTGAAATCGAAGTTGAAGAACCACTACAGGGCTCATCGTCTTTCTTTTTGGCTGAATTTAGTACCCGACCTGCACAAACCCGGCTCTGACGATGTTCCTAGATCGCATCATCTTCTTGATGCCGAACAGGTATTACAGAAAATCTCATTATAGAAAAATAATTGCTAAACGTTGTTATTCAAAAAAAATTAATCGGGCAATGATCTTAGATCATTAGAGCCGAATTAAGAGAAAGTTTGTCTCATTCAGGTACCACCTAGAATTATTCAGAGGCTACCAACAACAGCGAAGACTACTACCGTAGAGGTAACTTCTATAGAAAGAATTTCGCCCAACGTATCGACAGCCATTCCTAGCGAATTGACCTTCGAGGACAGCACGGCGCAACCTGAGGACGGCTTTGCGGCATATTCTACCGCTTTGAGCGTGACAATCGCAATCGGTTGCAGCCTTCTGATCTTGAACGTGCTCATCTTCGCCGGAGTGTATTATCAACGCGATAAGAGCAACCATCAGCATCAGGGATGTTCGAAGAAGCGTCAGGAGAACGGCCAGATGCCGAATAATATTTGCGGCGAGCTGGAAACCAAGACCGCTGAACGGCATCACATTCAGCACATACCGCCGCCGGAGTTCGCCGATCTCCAGAACAATACCTGTCACGTGCCTATGCCGCCACCGCCGCCGAAGAACACGAAGCCCAGCAAGCCTGGTCAGAATCTCATCATCAGTCCCAATCAGCTCCAGCAGGAAAGCCTGGCTATGAGCGGCACGGGAACTCTGAAGAAGGGACACAATCACCCTCAGGTCATGGAGGAGCTGAGAGTCTGACTTTAGGAGAGCGCGTGGCCATCGAATTAAAGATGGCCACGATCGAGTTAGAATCTTAAACCAGTGAAGAAGCCACGTCAGAATAAACTTCTCCCGTTATCATCGGTCATAGATTTCACCAAGACCACAAAGAGAAAAAGCTCATAATCACTCTTCGATTAAGAGTATTTACACTCTCTGTAGAAGGTTACACGACTATTCACATTCGTGAACTTGGTCGCGAATAAGTTAGGTTCGCTGAGTGTCGGGAAATCATTTCGACATAAAATTTTTCATTGTTAAGACGACTCATTCGTCATCTTCGAATCGTGAACAAAAGTGAAATACAGACTATAGTGGGTATAAAAATCTTTTAAAGAATTAGATTCCTGAAATTATCGTCGAGCGTCAGGAAATTTCTCCTAACATCTAGCTTACTTGCGAACGGCACAAAGAAAGAATAGGTTTTCGGAATTCGAGCCAAAATAAGGGATTGTGCTGTACATTGACACTCGACGGTGAACGAATGAGACAACTCTTCGAACTTTTCGACGGCGACTGTTGTCACATTGACAGGAAGTGATAAAGGACAATGAGCAAAGGACATCTAATTTTACTCGAAAACTACGTGTTAGTGCAGGGGCGTAGCTGGAGAATTATCCGAATTGAATTGAGAGCTGAATTGCTCACACATGTTTTTACAACGATAAGAGAAAACAGTCGTGGATTTGATCGTTTCCAGAACCGTTGCTTCCCTGTTCGCGCTACGCTCCTGTGTTAGTTGCAAAACACCATACTGTTATCGTTTTCTACCTTTCGAATTTGCGACCAACTGCCGAAAATCGTATTAATCTTTGATAAATAGTCAAATTTGTGTTATTTTACATACATCTCTAGACAGCATTAATTTTTACTACTTCACAAATGCACAATTTACTTTCTATTCAGTCATCTTTTCGTTTTTATTTTTATTATTTGTTTTCAGTTTTTATTACTTGTTTTTTTGTTGTATTGTTATTTATATTTTGTTTTTATTCAACTTTTGATAAATTTTAAATACATTTAATTTGATATTGTATTAAATAATATTTTATTTAGAAAAATAAAATGCTTTTTTTATTGTTTTATCGATTGTGTTTCCTCTCCTTCCATGTAATATAGACTGAAGATTCGAATATTGAATCGTTCCGATATTGTCCTCGTTCTTCCGAGTGATGATGATCATGATAATGATTCCAGTCGCTACTACGACTATATTCATTTCCATGATGTCGATCGTTTAAATGCTCAATTACAATTTCAATTAACCCTTTCCTTCTCAGTGACTACGTAACTGAATTTTCGTATTAAATCAATTTGCCTTTTAACAGCAAAATTGTATCGTGACAAAGCGGAGAACACAATTTCGATAACTTCGTTACATTATTACGCAGAACAATATTCTGTCTTTCTCGATAATTGTTTTGCAAATATAAAACAGAATTGATAACGAATTTTTTTTACAGAGCAAGAGATTAACAACAATGTTCTGAGAGCGAAAGGGAAGCTAAGAGACGATCGCGTATCAATCGAACAATTTTTTTATACTATATGGATATGAAAAAAATGTCGAATGTATAATCGTATAACGATATTTAACAGCATACTGCCAAACGATCGCAAATTAACGAGGGAAAATTGCGAATCGTTGAACGGAAAATCGTGAAAGGTCAGAATTTGTAGATAAAAGTCTGCCGCAATATACGCGAAAATCACGTCGTTCGTTCGATATTTTACAAAAAGTAGGTCAACTGTGAATTGATTATCTAAAGGAATTATGCGAGGCAGGCATTCGCATAAAAATTAAATTGATTGCAGGCCATTTCTATAACATTCACCAATAATATACATATATATATATATATATACATATATATTACCAATAGTAAAAGCTTTATTGTATTAAAGCTCTATATTCCCTTTCAAGTAATTTTATTATTTTATTATATATAAAAAGAGTTTATATTCTTTTACTGTATTATATCACGAATAAAGAAAATTTAAAGTTGTCCTACTTTGATAAAATATTAACGAAGATTGTTTTTGGAAATCTATACGTGAACACCAGACTATTAAAGGGACTATCGAGTGTTATTTCAATTGTAAATAATTAATTAAGGTATTGTCTCTGATGCTGTTATGATGAGCGAAATGCACCGAACAGTTCGGGATTAGCTCTGGTTGTAATAATGTTGTCGACGAGAGGAACGATATGTCAGTGTAGTCAGACACACTGAACGTAATTTTAAATTTGTATATAATTGACATTACAATAAACTATAATAAACTAAAATTCAGTTCAATATTCAATCTATCCCAAAGTTCATTAAATCAAAATTTTTGAGAAAAAATATAAAATTTAGGATTTTCTGAAATTTTAGGAATCTCTAAAGAAAGCGGAAGAAAGATCCTTTTTGTGGTTGTATTTGGTGAACATAAAACTTTATTCGCTTGTTTGTTGAAGCTCTACGGTTTAAATACTGTAGTCGCGACACACATTTTATGACATGTTTTGCAAAACGTCATTCAACGAACCTCGATTCGAACTAACACGAGGTTTCATCTAAGACACAAGGTACAAAAAGATGGGGTTGGTTCCTTTGCCTTTGACAAACAAATTTTACGATCAGAGAAACGCTTTCGCAGTTTTCGTTTCAACAGTTCAAAGAAGTACCTTTATTTGCTTTTCATCAAGAATTTTCTCTTACGATGCAGAAAGTTTGATTAAAATATTTGAGTTAAAAAATAAATCTTCAAGTTTACATATAAAATCAGTCGAGTCTTCGTTTTTCTCGCTAAGTTATCTATCAATCGTTTTTTTCATTCTAATAACGAATCTAACACGCAAAAAGAAAATCTTAATTATATTTCTCTTTCACACGGCAGCAGTTATTAAACAAAGATTTGTCTCTCTGATCGTGGTTTGTCACGTGGACAAAAGCGACTTTGTTCGCACAAGACTTGCTTGTCCTGTTCCCTAATCTCGTTTACCATGTAATGTTTACGGTACAATCTGTGCATGGCTACAACTACGTAGCACGAAGCTGAAACAATAATCCGCCATTACTACTCGACTAGGACCTTTACGCTATAGCAAACAAGAAACAATAGCAAAATCATCATTCATTCTCGCTCGCTTGACATAACCAACTCCTATAACAAAGTTCGACATATTTATATATATTTATATATACTTTTGTATATATTAATAAGTTGTATAAATGCACTTGAGGCTCCGGTCTAGCCGGAACGTTCGTTTTCAATTATTTCTCTTTCTTTTACTCTCTCATTCCGTCTTAATCAGCTTTGCTTAGAATTAAATGCCGCTATTGAATCACTTCCTCTTTCAGCACCTCGTTAAAAATATTAAATGATATATATTGAGTTCAAAACTTGATATTAATATTAAACTAAATTGTAAATATGTGTATATATTTTAAGTCTTACGAAAATCTTTTATTAATTTTATCATTTTCTCATGCCAGAGAAATTAAATTAATCGCAGATAAAAATGTATCGAAAAAAACGAAATATATTCAAAACTCATCAATCGGCAATCACGCGATCCTAGTAAGATATTAATTATTTCAAGATCAAAAAAGTGATCTACCTGATTCGCTACACGACGATCATTTCGACTAGATCGGTATACTTCGGTTTACTTATCAGTTACAATAGTTACATTATCAGAAAGACATTGCCCGCAATTTGTTTTTGTATCTTTCGATTCTATCTTCAAATATCTATATATTGCGAAATGAATACGTTGCTGTCTTTTTTTTCGCTCTAAGGACTAAACTGCAGTCTACTTTCTTGTAATAAAAACTGTTTATAAATTTACGAATTTTTTTCAATCGTTATTTATAAAAAAATGTGTAAAATATTAAAGAGATATTTATAATATTAATTTTTATTATCACACACACACATATTTCTTCTCTCCTTCTGTTCCTCTTGTTGCAGTCTTGAATTATTGCGGGCAAATGTCTTCATCTGCAAAATAAATGAAGAGGAGTATATATTTAAGGGCGGATCTCTACAAGAGGGAGTTCCACCCTTCAAAAATCTCGTGACATTTTAAAATATTCTTTGTGCAGTCTAAATAAAATTTACGCGCTAAAACTCAGCTCTCTTTAATTGTTTTAGAAATATTTTAGAAAATATTTTCGCGCAACACGCGCCAAACAAAATATTGAACATTTATTCATTGAAAATTAAACCAACGTATAGTTAAATATATATTTTTCTTGTAATGCAGAAATTGTTTTGATAAATTTAAATAAAATATTGTATAAATTGATTAGATGAGCAAATAAAACAAGTCAATCAGTCTAAAATGCTAACATTATTTACTTTTGGTAGAGAGATGATTGAGATTAATTCGTCAAACGTTGGGTCACTATTATTATATTTGTGCTAAAAACTTATAATCACAGGAACATACAAATTTAACATACACACGAGTGACGATTACGAGATAAAGCTTTGCGTGAAAAGTAATCGAATTATTTTCTTACATCTTCCCTTTACTTTAATTACGAAACCTATTAGATCCGCCCTCGAACGCGTTGCATCGGTATAATGCTCGAGAAAAATCTATCTTGCAGTATATATATACATACATATATACATTTATTATTATATATATTTATCTATATATATACTATCAATATTGCTGTGCGACATTGTCGAATTTTAACGCTACACAACACGTTACATAAGGACTGGCTAGAGAGACAGTTCGGTATCTATCCTTTTGCACTCGCGTCCGCCTCATGTTGCAAACATTTCGGTGCATCAAAGTTTCTTAAAAATGTTTTAAATATGTATACAAATAAATGTGTATACAAATAAAGCTAACGATATATGTGTAAAAAAATTATTGTAGTTCTTTTTTTTGTACGCCTGCACATAAATGTTGTCAAAGTGTTTTTATATTAAACTCAAAATATTGCGTTAAAAATTCTACTTTTACAATATGAAAATAATGTGTACACAATATATTCTTTATGTACACACATTTGTCAGTAAAATTTCGCAATTTGTGATTGACTTTTGAATGCAAAGGGATAGAAACATTACCTACAGGGCTTGTAGAAATTTCGCGCGTCAAGCATGGTTAATAATTGATTTATTTTCCCCGACAAGAGTCTCGATTAATCGTTTCCTAGAGAGAAATTCGACAGATGTGTTTGCGTTTGGCGTAGCGTAGGCGTTTCATTTTGTACAAACGGCCAAACAGGAATATATGATGCGGGTTGAAATGTTCTCACTTTACTCACACAAAAATCATTATAATGAAACAACTACTTTAAAATATACAAATTTATATATCTATATGTATTATTCATATTATGACTTTTACGTAAAAATATAAATACTACTTTATATAACCAGGAACAACGCAAATTTAATTTAGCACATTACATACGATTTTTAACTAATTTGTAAATCTAAATTTTTATACACAAGATGTAAACCAATACTTTTTTTAAAAATAGTATACAACTATTTATTTTTGTAACGTTTCTATTAATATATAGTTTAATACATTAATGAAAAGGCAGTGACTTGCAATGAACAAGGGTTTTACGAATGAGTTTGGTCGTTTGTGCACACTTGCGTATTCTCCGTCAGCCTACAGACTTAAATCTCGTTATCAAGTAGAGTTTCACTTATTATCAAGAGATATCGAAAAACGTCTATAAAGATTCGTAATATGTGGTACACATTATAAATATTCTCGAATGAACAACACCTTACTGATAAACGTGCTGTCTTTAAGAAATCCGCGAACTCATCGTAATTAGCTTAGTAGCGACTTAATTAACTCCACCAAGGAATGATTACTTTCAGTCGTGTTGCTATTTCTGTGTTTTACCTCTTCTCGTTTAATTTTTTTTAAGTACACAAACGAATTATCCTTCCGCAAACTTTGGTGTTGTTTGTTTACATACAGAATCTCTGAACAAAGAGACAATATATGTATGCTTAAACTTGGAAGGATGTAGCAGTGATCTCCACTAATCGCAGGCCAGATGACAAATTAACCCTTTTTTTCTACACACAAATCGCGCTTAACAATATTGCAAATTTTATCACAACTCTTTATGTAAAAAAAATTTAATTTTTGGATTAATATAATTAATTTGATCTAAAATTAATTTTAGAATTCAATTATATTAAAACTCGTATTTAAAAAACATATTTCTGAATTATCTCTAACGATTACCGTTGCAGATAAAAGGGGTCAATTTTGAAGATTAGAAAATATTTTTCCAAACAATGGTGATATGTAATATTTGTCAGAAGCCGAAAGATATTGCTTGCTATTTTACTTATTTAATCTCCTCAACTCTTTAGATAATCTGTATCTCTATGATTATCGGTGGTTTTTCGAAATTGCAACAAAATAAGTAAATAAATAACATAAATAATCATATTTCTCATAAATGTAACTTTAGATTAATACTATGAAAGAGTATAACATATATTTGCAAAATTATGAATTAATATAAAACTATATACCTGTAATAAGTATGAAATTTTTTTTGATTAATACAAAATTCATTACTTGTAATTTTAATTCAATGAAAGCTGTTTGTCATCAAATGTATAATTAGATATAAAATACAAAAGGATGTGTGTGTGTGTGTGTTTAACTAAAAGAGCAGAGGACTTTACGTGGAATCCGCAGCTATCATCGTTTCAAGCTTAAACGTGAAAATACCCTGATGAAGGGTGCGATCCTCTTTTCTTCGCACAAAGCCGGCTCGAAAACAATGCAAATATATATAGCAAGAGGTATTAAATATCGCTCGAGTTCGTCTAGTAGCACTTGAAACGATACTTAGGGCTCGAGGTCGGCGACAAAGAGCCCCTGTTCCCTTAACGACGTCAGAAGAAGCCAGCAGCGTCTCGCAATAGTATGATGATTCGTATCGGGAGATTGACTGCGATTTTTCCGCTTTTCCTGCACTCTCTTTGGTTATTGACGATGAATCTCCCTAGCAAATGCAGCCGCTCTCGCCCTCCGACTCGGAACCGGTCTGCGTCGATGATTGGGTCTGCAAGTCGACAGCTGCTTTTGTGTGTTAAGGCATAGGTAGTACATTTTCACCTTTGCGCTTATCATTAACTTGGCCTCGCACTTCTTGACGCGTTTTAAAACTTTATTAATATAAAAAAAATTATACGTCTCTTAAAAAACTAATTTCGTATACTATCTTTCACTGCTGTAACAAGAGGTAGAAATGCGTTCGACAAAAATAAAAATACCCAAAAAACTGATGCAATTTTTGCAATTTGGCATTGTTATTGGTCAGTAAATACATTATTGCACTTGGTAAACATTTCATTAATATAGTCTTAAATTTAATGAATTGCTGCAGTTGTGTTGATGCTCCGACAAAACGTTACTATTGGACTCTTACAAATCAAACATCAAATAATACATACAGTTCTTACGAACACTACAGTAATGAGAAATCCTTTTATAATAATAATTTTTCTACTATTATTCAACTTTCTAAGTATTTATCTATTGGTTATAGATATCAGTAAAATTGTCGCTGCAAAAGCATAATTTTTTTTCTTTTAATCAAGATTCCTTTCTTTAAATAATAATCCTCTTTTTGCATTTTTTGAGGATCTCATTTAATTGTATACGTTATCGCAATTTAACTTCTGCACATTGAAGCTAAAAAAGGTGATGTTTAGAAAGCGTATAAAAGTTCAAAATTGGGACGGAAAGATATTCTAAAGCTATCTTCTTTATATCGTGAGGTCTTTCGTATAATATTCCGGAGAAGCAAGATATAAAGTATAAAATAGAATAAAAACTTTCAACTGAATTGAGACCAAATTAAAATGTAATAAAAAGTAATTTTCCTATTAAACCTATTTATATATATAACGACATAAATATATAATATCATCTAATAAAAAATTATAAAACCTAATTTCCAATATTTTAATTAAAGTAATGTATTAAAAATATTACTATAAAGCATACTCTTTTATAAATATTACATTTTATAAGTTTACTCAAAAATTCTAACAACAAGAATCTAACAACAAGATCGCGATCCGAAATTAAACACGTATACACAAAGCAAAGTACGTAAACAAAAAACGCTTTAAATAGATGTTTAAAGTTGTTCTCTCTGGTAGTAAAGACAAGTTAAAAATTAAAGGAAAAGTAATAGGAAATGAAGAAAATGACACAAAGGAAAACTGAAAAAAAACGTGTATATGGAATCAATATGAAAAAATTAATTTTGTGTAAATTTTTTTATATCCTCGATAGTTTAGATTTTTACATAAATCAATCAGAACATTCATAATAGAAAAATCGTCAACAAAAGAGATATTAAAAACAGTTGAAAATTAAAAGTTTAAATATATATATATATATATATTTTTTAATGATCTTATTGTGTTAAGAACGCATAAATAATATTTCAAGAAACAGGAATGCAATACCATGATTGACAAATAAGTCCAGAACTATATATATATATGTATAAATTTGTCTATTTATGCTATACTTAGAGTATTTTGTAAAAAAAAATATAGTTAGCTGCTAATATTTTTAATTATTCACAGTTTCTGTGATAAAATTTCCTTTAAGTGTGTTCTTCCCTTCTTTCTTTCCCGAGGTTTTTCTCTTTCCTTTTAATACGTCTTATACCGCGTTAATAATTGTGTATTCAGAGTTGAATCAGCAAGTATTAATATGTCGAGTTTTGGCTACAATTTTTCACTATAGAGCTAGAGAGGCTCTGTTCAGTTACAAAAATTTTAGTTTAATTATATATCACGTGAACTGCACTTACGCAACGTACTTAGAATTTGCAATTTGCACAGTAATCCAACTGGTCGAAATATTGTACATGCAAATGCAGCTGTCGTTTTATTTATTGCAGAGAAAATTAAGTGAAATGTAACTAACAATATCTTCTAAACAAATTCTTAAACACTGCAATAAATAACAACACGAATAACGTGATTTTTCTAGCATCTCCGTATGATGTGAACTTGAGCAAGTCGATGTATATATATCATACATTTAATTGTATGCGTAAAAAAATGATGTACGATATTAAACAATTGACGGTACCAAGCGAAAGAAGCTTAAATAAACTTTGAAATATTAATGAATAAAAGCTCTATTAACCCTTTCTTTCTTTCGGAAAAAAATTTCTATGTAAATAAGTAAAGATTTTAGCTCAAATAAAAAAAAATACATAGTCCTGTCTTTTCACAAAATAATAAATACAGCAACATTAAAAAAGCTTTATAAATTTGACTAACATGTGATATTAAGGTCAGAAAGGGTTAATAGTCCTTTCTGTCTACATATACGATTGGCTAACATATGAAAACACGTCATTGTGTAAAAGCAGTCTTAAGCTACTGTGTGTGTAACTGTACTTTTTCTCGTTTCAATAAGAATCGTTGGTGTTCAGTGCACGTGAAATCTTCACCGGTTTTTTTTTTTTTTTTTCACCGCGAGAAGCACAGGCCGAATGCAAATATCATTATCCTAACTTAAGAGATATATTAACTTATATGTTAATTTAAGTCAGTGTCTTCTATCAACCAGGGCATCGAACAAAAATAAAATTTATGTTATGTTATGTCCGACTTGTTTCGAGGCAAACCGAAGCAATAAATTAATTATCATTAATGCATATTAATACATGTTAATATATATAACATTTTTTCTAAGACAATTTTTAAGAAAAAACTTTCCGATTTTTTATAAAAATATCGTAATAATACTTTCAAAATAATAAATAATAATATCGCCAATATTATTACATAATGTTATTAATTCTCTTACTACTAAGTGTATGAAGTTGATAATCAAAATCGGTAGTATGAGAATTAACAATTCAAATCCACATTTACTAAAAAATCGAAAAAACTTTTCTTCCAAACTCTCCTCGAAAATCAATGTACATTCTCCCGAAGAAAGTCTCCAAATCGCTCCTAAACAATCTGACGGTTCAGATCTTACTCGGAGCTTATCAAAGACCTCCTTTTGATTTGATTCGATACCCTGCTACCGTACAGGCCGACGACGACTTAGCATGCACAACTGCTCTCCGAGGCTTTCAGTTCGATTGGCGTGTCCTTGAGCACTACCTCTTGCACTACGGATTAAAGAACGTATTAAGGAAAACACAAAGTATAACGCAAACAAATGGAAGGTCCGATTAGCTCATCAAAATAAATTCAGTCTAGAAATCAAGAATGAGAAATTAGATGAATTTAGCACGAGATCAACAAATATGTATACGAAGAATGTAAAGAAATCAGAGAATGTATATTGAATATTTAATAAAGTTTGAATATATCATTTGTGGAAATATATTAAATAAAACTAAAAATACAAAGAAAGTGTTTCAATGCCAAATTCAAAAGCCCTGAAAAATATAGTATGTGAAAAATTATAAGACACTAAAAAAAAGCAATTTATGCAATGATTTCAAATTGAGAAAACTATCAAAGAAACGATGTGATTAAGAAATGTGACGAAGAAACTGACAATAATAAAATCGTTCTCGAGGACGAGGTGTGATTACGAGCGAGAATTATGTACACATGAAATAAGAAAAGTCGCTGCGAACGTTCCTGCAAAAGTGCCATGCAAAGTGCATGCAGTAAGTATCTTACGCAAAGGATACTGTCTTCGGGTGGCTTGTTCTCGGTGGAGTCCATACCCGGCAGAGCCGCCGCTACTCTTCTAAACAGCTAAAATTAATAACAACGATAACTCCGCTCTCTTCCATCGCTCCGAGAATTCTTCTTTATATCGGATGTAGATGAAAAAAACAATAACCAGCAATTACCTGTTTAACATTGTAGCCGGCCTTAGCACTAGTTTCGATAAACATCACATTTAGTTCTTTCGCCTTCCGCTCGCCTTCCTCCGTCGAAACTTGTCTCTTATCACTCAAATCTGTTTTATTTCCCACTAGCATAATTATCACATCACTTCCTCTTTCAGTCCGCACATCGTCTATCCACTTGGATGTTTGGTGAAACGAATTTGCGTCTGATACACAAATATACAATTTTAAAGTTTTACAGTTTTATTTATCAGATGTAGCCCAATAACAGTATTTGCCAGTAACCGATAATTTACGATATTTTTTTATTTTTTTTATATAGAAAAACAAAACAATAATTTCTCGCCTAAGATGTTACTCTTCGGTAATAAAAACTATATTAGAACGTGTTATTTTTAGAAAGAAAATATTTGCGATTAATGTTCTAATTGGAAGAACTCGACACCTCGATGTGAAATCCTAGACCTCTGGCATACAGTTTCTTGGGAATACCGTATATCCCTTATATAACGGGTGCTTACTGGTAATGTCGTAAACAACGACGGCAACTGTAGAGTCTCTGATGTAACTGGGTATCAGAGAACGGAACCGTTCCTGCCCCGCCGTATCCCATAGCTGCAGTCTTACAGTTCTATCTTCAAGATACATAGTTTTGCTTAAGAAGTCTATACCTATCGTAGCCTGTAACATATCGGTCCAATTACGGCACAGAAAATTATTTAACTTTCCATGATACGTGGCAAGTGCACAGAGCTCGTTTCCATAAAGAAAGAAAGCAATTAAAAATGCATTCTATTAGACACCAAAAGAACGATAAGAAGCAAAATTTGCATAAGATGTGATGTGATACACATGTAAAATGAATTTTTATAAATATATGTTATGTAAATATACAATTAAATTACATGGAACATTGTTTTCGTCATAATATTAATTATTTTTCGAAGATAAATAAAAAATGTGAATATTGTAACGATAATATATTGCTATACATGTTTGTAACTTGGTGCGAGACGTTTTCGCGTTATTTCTCTCTCGATAATTACATACTGCAGTTTTATATTTCAGGCTAATTTTTCATGATACACACATTTTATCTAAACGTAAGATATAAAGACGCTCTGCGATGTAACGCGAGTGCATAAATAAAGCGAGAGAAATGAATTATCGACGTTGTACAAATTTTCTTAGTCTCTTCTCTTTTTATCTTGTCGATTAGAAAAAGTCGAACTCGGTTTTCTACTGCCACTGCTGCTAGCATTAGGTTTCGTCGTTCGTTAAACTGCATTTTCCCTTGCACTTTCGGCATTTAAAATATTCAAAACGCCGTTCAAAAACCGATGATACGTGAAAAAACGAGCAAAGTACGAGAAAGTAGAAATTATGTGCAAAGTGTCAGTTAAAAAAATTTGATAAGAGAAAAAAATACTAGCAAATGTACAAGAACAAACAGTATTCAACAATTCAGAATATAATTCAATCGTTACATTAACCAATGTTTTTGCAGAACACTGAGCAAAGAAAGATTATAAGACAATAAAACCAACAGTTTCCAAGCATACAACTTATACAAGATAAAAATTAAAGAACATACAAATGATACTTATTGCAAATCACTTATGCAAGAAAATAAATAATTAACAAAAGATATTTACACATTCGTGTAAAAGTAAAATCAATCAGAAAACTCTCAGTGAGAATAAAGATAAGAAAATAAAGGATGAATTAATTAATGTTGTACATAATTTGTATGATTTGAATAAATTAATCAACAGTACACACATATTAGTTATAGTGTTTCTCTCTCTCATTTCATTTCTTATTTAAGAAGAAACTATGTCACTAGGTGAAGGCTTCTGAATGTTACTGCATGATGCACAGTTTATAGCCAAACACAATAGCCCTCATACAGTATGTATTAGGTTTATCAGTATTGATAGGCAGGTTTATTGTTAGTGCAAGTCACGTAACAAATGACAGTACTAGCTCATCAATCAACAGAAAATGTTTACTCCTTGCAAATAAACTTCTGTTTATTTTTAACAGAATAAATTCTGAACTTTTTTCTCTTTTTATTTCCAATATAAGTATTGAATTTTATATTGTAAAACAATGTTATTTTATGACATTGACAACTTCAAAGTTTAAAGAATTTTACGAATGTCTCATATTCAAAATTCACAACAAATAAGTATTTGTGGTAAAAGAATGCAGTGTCCCGTAAGTTCACAGCATAAAGTGTGCAATATTTCACATTACATGTGCAATATGTATAGAACATACATAAAATTAAACAAATTCAACTAACATTTATAGCATACAACATGCTGATTACTGAATTTATAATTATTAAATATTTAGTAAATCAATATCAGTCATTTACATACCTGGTATGTGTTATCAAAGCTGTCATACATAAACCGTGTAATAAGTGATGTTTTCCCAACTGTAATGTAAAATTACATGACATATATTTTTATTTGTATTTCTACAAACGTTTTTCGAATTTAATTACTAATAAATAAATTAATTCAATTTTTATGTATTTTATATTTCTATTTTTAAATAGTCTTTTAAACGCATTAGTAATTTTTACGTTACTTTTTTACTTATACTGAATATCTGAATTACCTATCTTACTAGTGTGATAAAAAAACGAAACGTGCACGTTTAACCGGGAAAACGTGAAAATCAGACATTTTTACTGATTTTTCTTTTCCAAGTATATATTTCGGTTGCTCTTAGTATTATTCGAAAAAAAAAGCACACAGAACGCAAACACGAAAACAGCGTCTTTATTAAGCGCTAAACGCGCGACTTGAACGGAACGCAGTTAAAACAACAGAGACGCCGTTGTGTCACCACAAACGGCGGCGGTGGGAAATATTGATCCATAACCTAGAAGGCGACCAGGCGACGTCGGGTAGGGTCGTCACCCCGATCAGACCTCTGGCGGAACGGACCGGATTTCACTCTCTCCCCAGTTAGTGAGAAAATCGATCTAATCGTTTCGCGGAAACACTGACGCACTTTTTTGTCGAGCACACCATTTCGTTTTACACTCACCGCTCTGTTCGCCCAGAAAGACAAGCTTGAACTTCCGCAACGGGTTGCCGAAATCGCCCGAGGACGACATGTTTTTCCCTCGTCGCCTTAAACGGACTCTTTCTTTGACACCGGCGGTTTTGATAGAAGAATACTTTCGGTAACTTATAACAATCGCGCGCTTAAAAACCGTCCCGCCGAGTCATTTAAGCGATCAGCTGCGACGGCCGATTAAAAGCTCCGTTAGCGCACTCGAGCTATTCAGGGCCAACAGCTTGACAGCTCGCGACGCTCGCTTAGATGCCACTCCTTACTCCGAGGCGGCCACGTTTAACTGGGAAGTGACGTTGCGACTTGAAAACCGAGTTGCGGAAAATGCCGGCGGCCGGCGCCACTGGTTTCCGAAATGCGAACGAGAAACGTTGGAACTAACAGGCAAGTCATGTCCACAAACTTTTCTAGTCGGTTACACCTGGTTCTATTCCGTGCTGTATCTACACGTGTATTCGCGTGCCACATCGTGGCGCTCGAGAACTCGACTCATAAAATGCGCCCATGATTATTCTTTGTATTACTTTATAGTCAATGAAAATTGATATGGAAGCAGCTAGACGACACCTCCATAGACGCGCGCGAATGAATAATCAATTGGAAATTGTTCCTATTATTATCATAAATAATTTTATATATCTATAGTATCGCAAAACTTTGTCTTAGTATAGAAAGCTCTGCAATTAATAAAAGATAATCTCGAAGATCGCACTAATTTAGATATACATATGTATTTGTAGATGCATATAATTCCTTCTGAATCAAGATACATAATCGGCTTCTAGCCATAATGTTTATTTTTTACATTTATATATATATATATTTATGTACATACACACACACACACACACACACACATCATCAGCATGAATCCGCACACATACAAAGGTACAAGAAGCACAGACAGCTGTTATATACAAATCACAGTATGTCGTGCAGTGTCGTCTCTCGAACGAGCTACTGCTGGTGTATTCGGTTATTTCCATTTCTGTAGGCGTCTTCCACGACAATGGAATTACAAATCAAGTCGTAACCAGTTCTGTTAAACTTGAAGAAGAACAACGAGAAACAAATTGGGAAGAGAAACGCCAGTACCAAGTTCTTCACCACCGACCGGCCTAACGCTAATGGCAAGCCCAGATCAGTTCCCGGGCTCACCAGAACGACATTCGGCTCGTTCGGACGATCCACAGGAGTTACACTTCGGCATTGAACCACTCGCAAGCCCATCATGTACTTGCCGGGAGTGGCACCTCCGATAAAACCGTAGACGCCATGGTGAAGCCAAAAAGCCTGAAATAATATTCACAAAAATCAAATTTAAAACTCCATGAAACGATTGGATGTACGAAACATCAGTTCTGTTGTTTACTTCGAATGCCCTTACCTCAAAGATACAAACTATCATACGATGAATCATTTCTAAAATTAAAATCCCATAAGTCATGTTTAGAGCCATATTGTAATCAATGCGTAAATTTGTTTGTAACAAATCTAGATCTTCAATATCTCTGAAATAATATAAATTATCATGGAAGATTGCATCTAGCTATTATAATGCAGGAAACAAAGTTGTAAAAATTGACTTACAAATATTAAAAGATAAATTATAAATAAGTAAAACTTAGCAAACATTTGAATTATCATAATGACCACGTACATAAAATCGAAGATATCAATCGCAATAAAGGTAATGGAAAGCTTTAGAAGAAACAACATGATTGAATCTATAAATTCTGCAGCAAATCTTTTCCAAAGTGGAGGAATACGATACTCGTAACCTGAAATAGAGATAAATTTAAGAATAAAAATTGAAAGCTTATATTAGAACAGACAAATAAACAAAAATGAACAATTCTCACCGTCCGTTCCCGGAGGCTGATAAGGTCCCGCAAGTTGTTCCTGAGGAGGCCTCCTCAGAAACCTTTGCCTAATTGTTTCATTCTGTTGATCTGCATTTCCACTTGCTGTATCTGGTCGCATTGTTGGTATTTGAGCTGATTGAAAAGGTGTTGAACTTGTGAAATCTAATAAAATTTACTATGTATTACTCTATATACATCTCTCATATTTAAATAAACTTAAGAAAGAAGTACAGTTTGTTTAACATTTCCTTATTAAAAGAAAACTTGTTTAATTATACATATTATATAACTAACTATATATATTATACCATATATACAATATACATTATATATAATTAATTCTCTCTTCTTTTATATATTATATAAATAAAAAAATCGGTTGTTTTCTACATCTAGTCAACTTGAAATTGATCTTTCGAACTCACGTTCGTTCATACCAGTCGTCGTATTTGCAACGTGTTGTGACATCACGTAATACGGAATCATCGTCGCGACAGTTTGCCAATAGTACCAGTCCTGGAGCCATTCTCGCAGCGTTTCAAAATACATCAATCTCTCTTCCATTGGTGTCAGTTTCATTTTCTCTTTACACTTCCCTTCCGGCGTATCGTTGTTTATGTCGTCTGCCATTTTGGATTGTCGGCTTGCCTGCAAAAAAAACAAGTTTGCGATCTGTTTTGCGACTCAACAGAAATCGCACGGAGGACTGTAATTCGATGTCGCTCGTTTGTTCCAAATTTTTCTCTTCACGTCGCTTCTCGGCACAGTAAACGAGGCGCGTGACAACAGTATCACAATTATAGCACTCGATCGAATTAATTTCTTTTGTTTTTATTTGGTTACATCGAGATTATTAGCTGATAAATACGATTGCAAGACGTGCGCCGCGATAGAGATAAGCAACTTTTTCTCTGACAATATCGTTTATTCAAAATAATGTTGCCGAACGTTTTTCTCTTGTCGTACCTTTCTTTCTCTCGCAATCAACCTTCCTGTATGTATCTACGCTTTAACGCGCTAACTCTCGCTACCCATCACTGACGTGTATCATATTAAATGGATGAAATGTGACGCTTTTTACACTCAAGATCATCCAACGAATTTCCGTCACGACAGCTGTTAGCTTTCCCCCAGATCGCGGTCGTAGGGAAAACTAGGCTGATGTGCTTCTTCAAGCGCGCCTCTGATTTGAGCTTGTTCATTATTGTAAACATAACGCAACGTGTTGTTGGATTATTTTTCACTGCAAGTTTAAGAAGTTTTAAGAGGTTTTTTGCTCTTTTTATGAATTTTATCACAATTTATACAAGAACTGCAGTTGATGTTTTTTTTCTCAGTTTGTGTGCGAAAAATTCGAAAAGCATTTAATTATCATGTGCTAGTACAAATATACCAACAATCGGAACTAAGCGCTGTGATTACATATTGTCAAGACCTTGAAAACTGACTAAAATTTGTCCAGATGTTTTGTTCAAAACTCAAGTAGTTCAAGTTTTCAGGATGAATAATTTACAATCTGTCATGACTTTCAACAGTCGTATGTTTTATTTGTTAATCCATTTGTTCGGTTCTGAAAATAGGAGATGAAAGCTAATCATCGACTCGTCCGTTCGGAAATATAGGGAATTTCTTCTGGAACCAGTCACGAGAGGCGCTGGTCGAGCGACGTGTTCGCAGCTCCGTTTCAGTAACCACGGTGGGTCGTGGTTGCGTTGCGCGATTTGCGGTCCTGATGAGCAGGTAGCCTAGCGGGGAGCGGACGTTCTCTCTTTGTGCGCCGAGAACTTGTCTGTGACAATTAACAGCGTGGTGTGGCCGCCACGATCGTCAGATACGACGCGAGTGACGAGGTGTCGCGGATCGCAAAAAGGGTGGTTCGTCGCGTGGGAGCGTCGCGCCGTCGCGACGCGTCGCACCGCGCCGACAGTGTGACAGCTCTGTGTAGAAGAGGGTGTAGGCCCGTGGACGCGGAGACACGATCTCCTCACGCGCAAGATCGGGAAACACGGAGAAATCCCGGGATTTTCGCGAGGTTCCTGTCGACGGCTCTTTTTTCCCGTGGTCACGATTTTTTCCCCGGGTCTCAACAGAACCGACTGTTACGCCGCCGATCACGTCGCGATCACGTACAACACGCTCGAAGAGAGAACACGTTAACGGTCCTTTTCCGAAGACACGGAAATCTGAGCCTCATCTGAAATTCAACCGGTACGTACACTCGAGAGCGGCCAACTGTTCGCTCCGAGGATAAAAACTCAAAAAAAGGAAAAAGAATTTTTGTTTCGATTTTACGCGCGAAAAAGGAAGTTAGGAGTGGACTGTTCCCGCTCCTTCCCTTTTGAGTCACTCCAACGGAACGCTAGCCAGCCAGCCAGCCGGAATTCCGGGGATTCTGGCGGCTACGAAAAACTACTAATGTGACTCGCACACACGGAGGAAATGCGTAAGACACATTTGTAAACACGGCCAATACCGCTTTGAAAATACCGCTCTCTTTCCGTATAATTTTTTACAATCCGTCGTTGTTGTGTAAATCCAAAAAATAATCACGAAAGCGCGACATGTGTCAACAGAAAAGATTAACGTATTCAGATAACGTGTAACTCGTCACACAGAATCTTGAAAATGTGTAGGCAAAAAAGATATACTTAGCGATCGCAATTGGAACTTGAAACTCTTACGCGATAATTATGCAAGGCACGTATATACTTCACGTGGCTATGGAAATAATCAGTCGGCGACCTTTACCGCATGGCAAAATAGCATTAATCGGTAGCAATTGTTTACAGACATTAATCATGTATGGCATATCCGATATGTGCGAGCACAAATTCATCGACGCGCGAAGGAAACTTCGTAAACTTACTCGAATCAATCGCAATTTCATGAATTTTGTGTGTGTAAAAGTTACAAGACTCAATAAAATCTAAATTGTAAAACAGAGAATTCTGTATGCGTAACATTCTAAGAAATTTGGTACAAACCACGATTCTATAGATTACGGAATAAATTTTATTTATTTGTATGTGACGCGTAATATATGAAAAATCCAGGAAATAGTTTAATTCGAATGGGTGCATCTCGCACGATCTCATTCCAGGAATTACTTTATCAATCTATTAAAGTAATTAAAGCCCTCGCTTTTCTCTCTCTGTCCCTCTCTCCAACTGATTACAACAAGTAATGTCAATGATCAGATTCTTTATGTAGTTTGTGATAAGTAACCAACTGATATAAAACGAAAATACTGACATTTAATTACGTATCGCTAAATGACTCGTTTTATCGTAAAAGTTTCCATTTTGGACAAACTCAATAATTCACACTTGACAGATTAGGGTATCGCCAATTTACACTGCGCGAGATATAGCGTACCAACACATTCATTGCGAGATCTGATTAATTATTTTGAACTTTGTATTGTATTTTACGTTGTATTGTACAGCGTGTTGTCACGCACGAATACGTGGAGGATATTCGCAAGTGGGGTTCAATGTATTTGCTTAAACACGAAGGCAGCGAATTCACGCTGTATTCATCCGCAAATGCCTCATTTATAAAAGCTGTCTACGCGAACGATGCGAGGCGCGATTATCGTTATCGATGCGAGTGGATTTCTCTCTTCCTCTCCGAGCGACGAAAACGCGGCGATAATAAACGGAGGGAGCGTCCGGAAGATGTATATCGTTTTATCCTGTTTATCGGGCGAGACATCGTTAATGTTGCATCCACAATCACGTGCTTTCTGACCCCGCGTATCGAAAATCGAACTGCCCGACGAGTCGCACATCTCGTCATCTGTCATGCATGCGATGAATCGATATTATTTCCCGCTTCTCATTGTTTCACTTTTCCGTGTGACGTTAATTGCACGTCGTCGGAAAATGCATCGACGACGTGAGGGGAACTAACCCTCTTCACGAAAATCGACGATGTCCGCGCGCGGTTTTTCAAAGCGCGAATAGTGTGCAGAAAAATTGCTGACATTGATAGATAATATCGTATAACTTGGTTTTTTTCCATACTACTACATAACTTTTTTTCCATATGTACAGAGGAGTGCAAAAAATGCGACAGACGCAATTTTAAGAACGTAATCTTCCGTTTAACATTAAATACATAGATAAATCTAGATTACATTTTTCTCGTTCTTTTATTGCTTAGGATATTGAAAGAATAAGTGTAATTTTAAATTTCGATTTAACGATTTTTCAGAACGAAGCGTCATTATACGCATCGTCGAAATTTGACACGCAATAATATTCGATCGTAAAACAATCTGCCAAGATGACTTTGAGACAATCGTGAAAAATTATGCCAGTGAAAAATGTATCTATTATCGAAGATTACACCGCGGATTACTGTAATTATCATTACATAAGTCATTATGTTATTATAAAACACTGTAAGAATACTACAGTGTCACTGTAAGCAAAATAATGAACTCATGAAGTACATTTTCAATTAATCATTTTTTATATCTCGTAGAATTATCGGTGCAGCAATTCTCGCATTCATGTAGAGTCTTCGTATTTTTGTTTTCCATATCTCTCTCGAGTGTCATTACATACTTTTTTTTTCCAATTAAGAGGAACGTTTCTCGCTGTGGCCGCTGTTCACAGCGGTGATAAATGCATTCCGGATGCAATCACCAATTATGTATAAACACGAATCGCGGTATGTTTTCTCTCTTTGTGTCTTGTTCATTATCGCGTTGCTGCATCTCGTCGCAGCGACTCGTCCTTGATGTTATCGATGATCAATAATCAGATTGCCAAAGACACATAGCGAATAAATAAGGCGACGCGCTGCGTTTCGCGCAATACATAAATATGACACTTGATCAGCTCCATATCATCGATTTTGTTCTATTACCTTCTTTATTCAATAAATGCGTCTCTACAATATTGTCCGTCATGAATGAAACGCAACAGTTGCTGTGGTCGTGAATTAATTTCAGCTTCAGCTTGTCCGTTTTTATCTCATTTTGCGTAATTACAATTTGAATATATTATGTGCGCGCATAATAATATCATTATAAATTACATTTTATGCATTTAATGTTTAACGATAACATGTAGATTTTATCGTGTAAATAAATAAATTACTTAATACGAAAATTAGTTGTGCACACGTAACACATTTTCGAAATAACAAAGTTAATAAATTGTTTAACAAGCAAACAAGAGAGTGAAGAAAATTATTAGATACAATATACTATAACGTACTCATCGAACTGAGCAATTTGTGTTTGTTAGTTATGACAGTATTTTCCGTGAATAATTTTCTATTTTCTATTGTCATTAACAATAATTAGCGCGGTAATTTTAAATGCAATTTACTTTAATTTATTTCTAATGTATTTTTATTGTGCAATTTCTTTTTCTGTCGTTAAAAATCACAATTGAACGCTACAGGATGGTCGAAGTCGACTTGGTGACTCTCTGCGATCGATATTCGTGTTCTGCAAAGTCGAGAGAGAGAGAGAGAAAGAAAAAAGAGAGCCTTAACTTAATTCGGGATAGTTTAATCGCACGGAATCACACAGTTAACTTCGTTGGTCAGTCGATGTGATTGCTCTTCGAGAGCAAAAAAAAACGAGAAAAAATTAAGATCGTTAAAGCAAATCGAATTTCTTCTTCTCTCTCTGTCTAACGATTTATTCGTAGATATGTACAAAATTGTACGATTATTGAATCGTCATGTAAAAATGGAATTTTATCGATGAATTTCACGACTCAGAATCTGAAATTTTACAGATAACAATATCCGGTAATTATTATTGAAAATCTCATTATTGAAAGTTCAATTACATGTTGAATAAAGAGAGCAAAAAAAACTATATAAGATTTTACAAGTCTCGTGGATTGCGTACGTTTCTCGATGAAGCTCTGCTGAAGATATTTAAATTCGTTGCAGAACCGCTAGGAAAGAACGACGTTGCTTTACCTGCTAACCTTGGCATGACATTCGATAGTTACCTATCAGACACTTGTGTGTGTACATCCGGATACAAACGACGCGCGGATTCACTTTCAGCAAATCGTTATCGAGGATCAACAGACGGCGAAATTAAAAATTATCGCTAAGATATATCCACGTCGACAAGACAATTACCGTTAGCATTGCAACTTACACATTGCAAAGTAACATATTTTGAATTATCATTGTTTTGTAATTACAACGTATCTGTGTATATTTTTATAGTATATTATTGTAGATTGAAAATATTTGTATCAGTGTATTATTGTGGATTGAAAATATCTAAATAAAACTTCACACACAAAATAACAAAAAAATACAACTCGAGTGTAATATTTTGCGAATTATTAAACACATAGGAAAAATCCACTGAAAGAGAGATGGTATTTTATTGGGAAAAAATAATATGATACGCGTATTCTATTTCAACTGAAACTTATCATTCCGAAAGCTCGTGCGATAGGAGAGCTTCGGCAATATGGCCCGTCTGCAATATACGTGTTTCCGATAATAGCCAATAAATTGTGCAATATAATGTCCTCTATCTGGTTGTGTGCGTTTGCGTGTATGCAAAATTTCCTACAGAATTTCCCACTAACCGCAGAATTACATCATATTCGTGGAAAACTCGCCAAAAAACGTTGTTGTAAAACAAAAATAGAACGGAAAGAAACACTCGATCTATCGTCGAGATTTCGATTCTTATGATTTAATCTCTTCAAGATATTAAATCGTAAATGTAGAGTGTGTACATCGTTTAAACTTGTTTACTAACTTGGTACGTCAATCAAAACTTGATTAAATCTGATGTTATTACAGAGGACAGAAAATTTCTCTCGCGCGTGTACATACATTTATACATAATGTTATGTATAAATACATAACATTATTTATAAAAATTATTGCCGTACATAGTGCTTTTTTCGGAAAAATGTAAAAGTTTGATATTTTTATACAATTAGAAGAAATGGGTAATGATTATTTTGCAATTTATGTTCTGATTAAACAAAGAGACAACACCGCGCAAAAAAAGAAAATAATACCGAGAAATGAGATCTCGTGAAAGACAATAAATTCTCTTTTATTGAGCAATTCGTGTTACGCGATAAATAAAGTTATTTCCGGAAATGTCAGCCCCGACCGAAAGTTTCGAGATGTACGAAATATCGAACGTTCATATTCCGCGACCGGATGTGTTTACGAGGCTGTATATAGAGTACTCTCTCGAACAAAATTAAATTATCTCTAACAAATGCAATTTATTGAAGAGGAAGGAGTCGATCCTTGTATATCGGTTGTGTAGAATTTCGTGACGCGAATACTAACGCGCGTTTTGTCGCGCTGCGCAGCAACTCTCGAATCGTATTTCGAGAAACTAGAATGTGAGTCAGGGGCACCCTGTATATAGAATAATGACGTCAACGGCGATTGAGCAGTGTGATTCCCGGCAGTTTTAGTGCCGGTTATAGAATCATTGCAATAGTTATGAGAGCGCTAAACTAGAGCCGACTTAGAACGCAACGTCCCGTGGCATCGTTCGCAGTTTCTACGTCGCATTTATTCGCGCAAACGTCAAAAGCGCAATCGGGGTCGGAGTTTCAAATTTCACGATGAAGACTCCGGATGAAATAAACGGCGGATTAACCACCAGACGAAAGAACAATTCACATCCCGCGTATATTATCCTGAAAATGACTGACAGTACTTGATGCGCGCGGAAACTGCGAAGAGAGAAAATAGGAGAGCGAATGATTGCGCTTGACGTGCAGTGCGTGCGGCACACAATACACGCTGGATGAATTAATAATCTATATGCTCTTTTATTACGTCTTTTTGTCTTTTAATTCTCATCAAATTGAACGCGAAAATAACAGAAATGTAATTGTAAAACAAACGGATTTAAATAATTCGATTTTTTTTTTCGTTCAATCAAGACGTGTTCTATATAATTAACACAATGGAGAGAAAATAAATCGAAATTGTTGAGACAAATATTGAAAATTCGTTTCCAATATTAACGCACAAATATATTTATATAAACATATTTAAACGCACTATCATTGTGTGTGTGTAACCTACTATACTACGTTATTCTTAATAAATCCAATTTTATTACGGGCGTATTATGGCAGCCGATTAAATGACATTTTCCTTAAAACAAATAATCGCGGATAATTAATTTATGTTTCTGGGCGTAATTATTAATTAGCTTCTCCTCTTTCGCAACTCGTTTGATTTATGGAAGGTCGCGATAACTACCGCACAATGATGCCGAACGTTCAATTCCAGTCTCTCCGTGCAGATATTCCGTCCGTGAGAGTGACGTCAAATGAATCGTAAGGCTAGCGCTTCCGTCCGTTGACCCAACAAAATTTGACCTGGATCATAGAGAAGAGAGAAGAATTATTATCCGTCGAAAGTAACAGATAAATCATATAACAATCAACAATTCTCCCAAAAGACGACAGATCAATATTGCATTTTTTTTTAATATTTATATTTTAAATATTTTTCTTTTTCTTCATGCTCAATGCTATTTTCTTTTAAAATATACGTGTATGTGTGTACCAATCAATATCGCGTTTCAGTTTTATATGTAAATGTATACAGAGAGAGAGAGAAAAAGAGAGAGAAAAAAAAAACTATCGCGAATAAAACTTTTATCTGACAAGAGAGAATACGGATTTGTTACATATTTGCGTATCGCGCGCGTATATAAAAAAAAGTTGATATATTTTTTTTATTAAAATGAAAGCGAGGCGTTGTTCGTCTATATACGCGTCTGAGCGCGTATATGTGGTGATTTAATTGTCACTTTGTATTTTCAGACGATACGCAATTGAGAATCCCTGCTGATTACTGACGCAGATTGATAATGAAACGTACATTTCGGTGCTCTGCGATAACATTTGGCATAATGACGTCAAACGCGCGTACGCAAGCTCTCTGTCCTTTCTTCTACATATTCTCGCATGCTTTGAATTATACTTGGTGTCTCAGAAAATCACAGTATTTAGTGGAGAGAAACATTTGCCAAAGTATATGTACAGTGAGACACAGTTGAGCGCAAGTGAGACAGCGTATATAATTATTCACGTTATTCTCGTGAAATTGACCGTTTTCTCCTTCTAAACAAACTCCGCATCGATTTCCCATCGAGGGATAATTCAATCGACGCTTTAATCGCAGGACTATCTCTCTTCATTAATTTGGAATTAATTAAGCTTTTATAGAAGAGTATAAACTCGATAGCGCGACCTTGCACGGTGATTAACTCAAAAGTGAACTTTATTTGACGCGTATTGATGATTCGACAAAAGGAAAAATTGCGACGCTTTTTTGTCTAAGCTTTGCATCTTGTTTTTGTTCCGCAAAAACAAGATACAAAAAATAAATTTAATACATGTTTTATCATTTTTTTCCGATTCGAAACAGAGAAGTTTCTAAAATATCATTTGGGATTCGAACGAGTTTGATTTGGGATTTGATAGAGAGATACATCTCACGTTACGTTCCGTCATCCCTGTATCTGTAACTGATAGCGGGTATGCGATGTGTAAAACCAAGTGCGAGTACAAATTATTGCACGGGCATTATCATATTAAGAATTATACGAGCGCCGATTGAAATTGACATCCATTTGCCAGAGCAGTTCAGTACAAGCTCGGCATTGTTGCCCCGAAGAGCTCTCCCGCTATCTTTCACGAGATCGCGTTTCGTTGCACATTTTTCTTTATTGTCACAGTGAAATATCGCACAAACAGATTGATTGAAATCCGAAAAAGGGAAAAAAAACATAAAAAGTGTTATTGAAAATAATACAATATCAATGGAATAAATTGAATATTAAAGTTTAATTGATTGCACGAGTGTTCAATTGATAATAGTATTTGATTAGCGACGATTAAATGAAACTATCTGCGATATAAAAAATTAGAAGAAAATATGATAGAGGTAAATATTTGAGAAAAACCAAAAAAAAATCGCGAGAAGAAAGATATGAATCTTGTTGTGTGTATATAGTTCTACTATTACAAATGTGTGATTCTGTTAATTGTTAATAAATCAATGTCGAATGATTTCTGTCGACAGTGGGAAAGCTCGGAATCAGACTTTTCGGACACTGAGGACTCAAATGATTTAGGGGCCAGTGTGGGTCCCGAGATCTGCGCAATGGACACTGTAGATAGTGTCAACAAGCGGCAGGCTACCCGTGTGTTCAAGAAGTCCAGTCTTAATGGCAAGATCACAGTTTATCTCGGCAAACGAGACTTCGTTGATCACATCACGCATGTCGATCCTATCGGCAAGTATTTTGCTTTAATACTTACATACGTACAATACATATGTACATAACGTTTGCGGTGAAAAAAATCTTTGCGAAATTTTAGATGGTGTTGTCCTGATCGACCCCGAATACATAAAAGACCGAAAAGTATTCGGCCATGTCCTAGCTGCGTTCAAGTACGGCAGGGAGGACTTGGACGTGCTCGGGCTGACCTTTCGCAAGGATCTTTACCTGGCAGCGGAGCAAATTTATCCAGCGGTGCAGGGATCTCAGCCGCCCAGAGAGCTGACGCGGTTGCAGGAGAGACTCATGAAGAAACTGGGAAGCAATGCGTACCCGTTTTACTTCGAGTTGCCACCTCACTGTCCCGCTTCGGTTACTCTGCAACCGGCGCCCGGTGACACTGGCAAACCTTGTGGTGTCGAATACGAATTGAAGGCGTTTGTGGGCGAGACGCAGGATGATAAACCTCACAAACGGTACGGCTTCTGAATTGAGAAAAAAAAACAAATTAGTTGTGTAAAACTTAATATTTTTCTTGATAGGAGCTGTGTGAGACTGGCGATCAGGAAAGTCATGTACGCGCCGTCGAAGCAGGGAGAACAACCGTCGGTGGAAGTTAGCAAAGAGTTTATGATGTCTCCGAATAAGCTGCACCTGGAGGCTTCCCTCGATAAAGAGCTTTATCATCACGGCGAGAGTATAGCTGTGAACGTGCATATAGCAAACAATAGCAACCGGACTGTGAAAAAGATAAAAGTGTCAGTTAGGCAGTTCGCAGACATCTGTTTGTTCTCGATGGCGCAGTACAAATGCACAGTCGCCGAGGCCGAAAGCGAGTGAGTATTCCCTAGCTGATTGTTCAGTACTTCTTATCGAAGAACGAACGATATTGCACCCCGGTGAGAAGCGCGACACAATAAGAGTAGTATGTAGTTTCACTTGAAAACCGATTTTGATTATGAAACCGTGGAGAAATATTCGTGAAAATAAAATTTTTCTATTGCGAGTAATCCCACTTTGACCTTTCGAATTGAATCTTTGAAACTCTTCATACAAATGTTTTTATTTTAAATTTAATTCTTCTTAAATTTAAAAATATTTTAAAACTACAACTCATAATTGTTTCATCTTCCAACATCGCTTTTCAATTACAAGTAAATTTAATTCTAGGATGTTAGAGATGAAAATTTTTTAATTTACCAAGCGATTAATTTCAAATTATAGTGATTTAGATTAGTGCGATTTCGATTAAATTAGTGCGGCTTGATTATGTATGGTCGCGATCGCGGCATTACCGATTTAGAAAAACAGAAATTTTGAGACTCTCGAATCAGAATCCAGATCGTGAGCGACTTGAGATTCAAGTCGTGACAAAGCGACTTCTGGGCGATTAAAATTTTCGCGCGATAAGCAGAGAACTATGACAAGCAGGAAAATAAGATGATTGCACTGGCAGTATAGGGGTATCGCCAGGATTCACCCTAAGCAAGGTGTTCTCTCTAAGGCCGACGCTTGCCGAGAACAAAGACAAGCGGGGCCTTGCTCTAGACGGTCAGCTTAAACACGAGGACACCAATCTCGCGTCTAGTACAATGTGAGTGCGAGTGATCAAATGCTCGCTATTTCCCTCATTACTCTCTTTCTCTTTTCTCTCTTTCTCTCTCTCTCTCTCTCTCTCTCTCTCTCTCACCTTTTCTTTTTATCTGGGTACTAAAGAGGAAAAAAGAATCGAGATGACGGAGGCTGGAAATCGGCCAAATGACTCGCGTCGGTCGTTCTTCGCCGGCTGTAATCACAGCGATATCTCATAGCGAACATCCCGACTTTATGGGAATTTGTCGTGCCCGAGTGTCATAAAAATGAGGCATAACGGAGCGATATGATAGTATACTTTTTCGAAGCAATTTTATAAAGTGTCCGAGAGAAAAACGCATGAAAATTGCCAAGACTGATCTTTTTTTCTAACATTTGAACACTCTCGAGAAATTAAATTGAATTGAAGGTGAAATCGAAATAGAACTTGGAGAGATAAAATTTACTCTTAATACTATCTTCAGTAGTTTGATCAATGTCAATGTAAAAAATACAGCTTGAGACGCAAAGTAATACGATCAAAATTTAATTCCGTTTTCCAGCCTTCAGTTTTGTTGTTTTTCTTTCTTTTATTGAAAATGGAAAATGGAATGGCAGTATTTTTTGTGCTGGGGATTTTTATTAACGCGGTGGCCTGTAACCATGTATAGATCTGGATCGGTGGTGGCCTCATTTCCTTTGCAAATTTCCCCCCTTTTCATATACACCTTTTTTTTCCTTATATTTCTTCTTCTATTTCAAAACAAATGTGTACTTTTAAGATATTTAAGAGAAAATATCTGGTTTTGTTCTCATTAAATATATGAACGCGTGTAAGTGTTTCACACCTTATATATATTTCCCTCAGGCACCGAAGTACAAGGATTGTCGAGCCCCTCGCCCTATTCTCGTCTTTCGTAATTGTAGATTGTATCGCAATGTGACGCACAAGCTGACATGTCGTATATTATATGATCACACATGTTATAGTAAAACTTTATAATTAATGTCTTTTAAGTTCTCTCATTTTTTCCGCATTATTTTCATCGCTCGAGAATTTCAGCGTAAATCTATAGTATTATCGAGTTATTTATAATTATTACCAAGTATATGTTTGTACAATTACAAATGTATGTACAAATATTTAATTATATTTATAGTTTTGTAAATTAACAATGCTAAAATATCTTTTGAATACTATATATGTATAATAACGTAATATTAGAAAAAGAAATAGAGTATTTAAATCGAAAAGCGCATTTATATAGCGATATTGTTTTAAAAACTCGCGGATCGCGGTTTACACGTGGTAACGCTGTTAGCATTGGCACTTATGCTGGTTGTGTGTTCAAATGTCAGGGAGGGATGCCCCGTGGGCCCGGGTTTCACGCTGAGCAAGGTGTTCATGTTGACACCCCTTCTGGCCAACAACAAAGATAAATGGGGGCTCGCCCTCGACGGCCAACTCAAACACGAAGACACTAATTTGGCGTCCAGCACCCTGTAAGGACGCGATGCTTGAAAACTGAGCCTGCGACACATGCAGACACGCCTAGAACTTGATACGTCGCTGTGTCGCGTTTTTTAGCCTCGTATTTAGCGCCGCGAAAGAAGATACATTAAATTTTCTCTCGATCGCGCGAAAGTTACGAGATTTATTCAGAGAGTTGTACGGTTTCTTAAGTTATAGTTTTAAGAATTTCTTCGAAACGTTTTGCTTTTGAATAGTTGAAATTTCAACAAATGCTTAATAATTTCATATTTTTCTCTTCTGTGTTGTAAATTGTTTTGTAAATTGACAGTGTGACATTTTGCATTAATCCAAATCGAAATTTTTCGAGTTAATTACCCGCGTATCTACTGAAGTAGGATCTCGCGGGACTTCTTCTATTTTGGTTTTCCGCGTAGAGCTTGTACGATCGGGAAATTCGAACGAGCATATTCAGCGCTAAATGCTAGGCAAGAATGCGAGAGCGGTGTTTATTAGCGGTGTGTAGTGACACGTGTCGTTTCACGCACGCAACGCGCAACACGCCTCTGGGAATTTCATTTTCGTCCGCAACGCTTTCTATACGATATGATCGGGGAAAAAAAAATACATACACGTTGCCTGCAGCGAAGCTTTTCTCAACGATCGATCGATCGAGATGGCGAGCGATTTGACTCAATCATTTTTTAACACATAAATTTTGTTTTGCCAAGTTCACTGAGATTTTCACTGAGAAATGTCTTTTTTTGTGCACATCTTGTTAAATCTGCAACTTGGACACTTCAAGACTCAGAATGTTTTTCTTACAAATTTTCTTAGTACAAATTTCGAAATACAAACGTCTCATTTTTCTGATATCATTTTCTTGCAATTTCACTGTGTATATTAATTCTGTACATAGTAAATTTATAGCACGGTATTTTTTTCACGTAATGATATTTTACATTAAATTTGGCAATTTTCGAAAGTAGAATAAAAAAGCATGATCCAGCACTCTTAAAAAAATAAACTTTTTTTTATGATATTGAAAGAATTGGTGATTCGGAATTTAAAAAGAATTTGGGACGCAAAGTAACCTTTCTCGAAGCAAAAATATCAACCGGAACATACTTTCCCGATACACCTTCCTTCTGCTTGTATTCGTAAAAACATGGCATCGCCACCGCATTGCATGAAGTTGTATCGCGCTTATTTAAATTATATTTCCATTGTTGTAATCTTAGAAATGTGCATGAATTATCGCTCCACGTGAATATTCGAACGAATATTCACGAATGTGTGATTTAACCGCTTGCTTGCTCTTTTTCGTTCTTCCAGCGAATAACGTTAAATGCTAATCGTTATGTTGCTTTCCATTGTTGCATGATACACAACTAATCACACGTGAGCTTGCACAGCGTTTAATTGATGATGAGAATGCACCGATAACCAGAATGAATACGGTTTGCAGTGTGGTCGATCCGTCGCAGCGTGAGAACCTCGGCATAATAGTTCAGTACAAAGTCAAAGTCAAACTTTGCCTCGGTGCACTTGGAGGGTAAGTTTCAATATTCATTTAAACTTTGATAACTGGATATGTTTAGATTAGAGAGAACTTCCAAGTCGTAAGACTGTTCTTCAGATGTTTTCGAGATTGAGTTCTTCAACACCGTTCAGAAATTTATAAGATCCTCTTCTTGTAATTTTAAGAACACTTCTTGAAACATTCCGCGTGTACAAAATATTTTTTCGAAATACTTCAAATACCTTGTCAATAATTTTGTTTCTCACTCTTGTTGATCGATAGTGAGTTAGTCGCGGAACTGCCTTTTATCTTGATGCATCCCAAACCAGAGGAAGAGGAACCAGCGCCGTCCACAGCTCGACCAAGCCCTACGCACAGAAACACTGACAGTGGAGCCGATCCGCTCGACACAAATCTCATTCAACTGGATACGTGAGTGTCTCGACAAAAAATTTGGACCTACACTTCTTTCTCAGAAGAAGATTCGAGTTCAATCCGAGGTTTAATTTCTGCTTACAGAGATGCGGATGGCGACGACGATATCATCTTCGAGGACTTTGCCCGTCTCAGGCTGAAAGGCGAAACGGAAGCTTGACCATCTGAATGGTTAACGCCACCATGTCCGTAGAACGAAGAATGCGGTCCATTTGGTGTTCTCGAATGCTTCAATAGCCTTCCATACAATTTCATTTATAAAGAACGTAGAATAAAAGCGCCAAATGAAAGCGCATTTCTGCCGCACTTAAAGTGCTTTAAAGCATTTGTAGCGCTAAACTGAACATCATCGCCAATGATGCCAATAATATAATGTAATGCTGCCGCGACAATGAGCTTAAACAGGATTATTGTTCAAGTTTATTGTAGCAGCATCATTGCAAAGCACACGATATATTTTACCGTTTTGAGAAATTTTAAGATTTACCGTGAAGAAGAGATTGTGTAAAAAAAAAAAAAAGAAAACCTTTTAAAAGGAATCGAAAAAAATATATTATATGAAAGAAAAAGAATTTTGCTCACATTTTTTGTGAGTGATTTGAGATTCTTTTTTTTGTATAGGTTGAAGCTTATTCAACAATCGTCATTATTTACGGAACGTGAAGATGACGAAGATGCGCAGAAGATTGACATTTTTTTAGAAAACACTCGTTTGTTCAAAATTTATTACGGTGTCGTATACATCATTTGTCAAACAGGTTTTAACGTAATGAATAATTGATTAAATCGTTGTTTTGCGGCCTCTCTGCTCATCATTTCAACGTGGTGATCTCGATTCGTGGAAAAAAATACGGCAAATTGTGACATTCACGATGTTTTGATTAACGCCGTCGCTACACTACGCCTTGGCTCTGAAGACTGATTTTGGGAAGCACTTCCAAAGAAACATTTTTAACTCGTGATCACGTCTTTATTGCGAAACTTTTCACGCGAAAAACAGTAGCGTCGCGAAACACAAACTTTTTCAGTATCTCATTGTTCTAATATTTCCTTCCCCAAAAACCGCAAATCAAACGTGCGAGTAATTCGACGATTCGTTGGTTAATTAGTTATATATAGATTACGAGTCAGTAAATACGAGGTTACCACTTTGTTCAGTTAATTAACCGGCAAATTTCCAGTTAAATGAATATCGAAGTGGGTGATACGGATTTGAAACCGAGTCAATGATCCATGATTCTGACTGCACACCGCATAATTTCTCAAGCTGAGTTAATATTGCACGTGATTCTGAAAATCGGATGAGATTATATTTTCACTCCAAATGATCAGAGCACACACAAGTCTGTAGATTTACTTCACATGATCGTACAAGCATTTTCGAACACGGCCAGTACACTGTCTTTTAAGTTCACAGCGCGAGAGAAAAACTCTTAGTTAGTTTTACATTTTACGTTATTGATACGAACAATTGTGAGTACATATGCGCGAATGTGTGCGTTGCAAGAAATATTGTCTGCACAAAAAACAAGTCAAGCGCGTGAACGCTTCTTTGACTTTTCATTAATTTCTCTTTCATTTTGGATGATATTTTCATTTATATCGATATATGAGACAAACAATTGCTCGAAAGACGATAAAAATAAAAAAAAAGAAACGGTTGTATCATATTTTTCAGTGTAGTAAAGCCACGTGAACTTAGATCGTAACAACGAGAATAGAAAATTATTATTCCACAAATCTTTAAACGATCAAGACTATATAGAACGGCTATTTAGAAACATGTTGTCAACGCAATAATTTAATCACTCATGACAAGATGCGGAGAATTGCACGCGACAGAAATAGAAAAGAGATGGCATTTCGAGATGCGGATGTCAATTTGTAGGTGTATTTATGCATAATTTGTAGGATTTGTCGATAAACACACTATATAAGATTTGTAACATTTAATTCGTTGCGCACACATCTCTCTCCCTCCTCCCACGTCTGCAAACACACACATACGGTTAATTAAGACGGCGAATTACTGTACAATCGTAAGTATCGACTTCGATTTACGCGTTTCTAAGACTGCTCGATAATTCGATTTTTACAATAAAATATACCGCGTGTAATCTCTCAGCTTGCCCGTGTTGAAACGATAAATCACTTAGCATTTTTGATATTGATTGCCTAACTGAACGCGAGAACTTTTGCTACGACGTTTCGGAAACGTTTACACAAACTTACACATCTCACTTTCACAAACATTTTTAAAACCTATTTTTATTCGTAAATTTTAGTTCGCTGTAATTCTATCATAACTTTTTCTTTTTTTTTATCATAGCTTATCTTTCGTCTTATCAAATATAAATTACAAATAAGAAAGTATAACATTCGAGAAGAATGTGTAAATCTTTGTACTATTAATTCCTTTAGAATTTAACGACCACTTTTCATTCCGAAGACGACGAGAGATTCGGTTTTGCAACTATAAATTTCGTATTCTAAACCTGTTAACGATGTGCGGGCAAGTAGTTCGCATTGGGAGAACGAAGATTAATTAAACCCGTCGACGTTGTTAGAAATGGCGCGAGTTGCAGAACCACGAAGAAAAAAATCTGTAAACAGCATATTACATGTATACACAGGGGAGGCAAGGGAAAAATAGTATTTTTTATCACTTTTAGCGTTTACAAACTGTATTTAGACGAGACAACAAAGCATGTGTGTTGGTCCGCGTTTTTCCGCGTCGTGCGTTTATCGTTTAAACAAACGACTACAAAACAGGACCGTATACTTTCTGATACCAAAGCCGACATTTCCGTTTTTGTTTTGTTTTTTTTTTTCTGGAAAAAACAATACTCGTCGAAAGAAAAAGGCATTAAAAGCAAGCAAATCGCGCGAGGACAAAACCCAAAATTTTAATTTCAATCGACTCAATATATCGTCCATTAGCGTTATGTCTTGTTTAATACAATAAGATCGTATTAAAACTCAAACTATTTTGTGTGAAACTTGTGTACTATGTTAATTCTGCAATAATACAATAATCTTATATATTTTAATCAATATTACGTTAATTAATTATATAATTCATTGAATTTATTTTTATCCTATATTTATGTACTCATTCACTTAATAAATATTGAATTGAATATTCAACGGGCGGTTTGCTTGAAAAAAAGAGTCACTTTACTTTTTTAATTTTCTCTCGTGAATATAATAATTAAAATAAAAACGTGAGTGTTCAACGAATGTAGCTGTTTTAATTAAGGGAGAAACATTTGCAGCGACTGTTGAATTGTCAATCCTTCGATTACTGTTTTAAACGACGTGTATGTGCGAGTGTACATGCGCAGGTTTATGTGTATAATCACAGGAGAATATATATATAATACACACACATACATATATTTTATATTTTCACCTGCGGAGGCGCGGATATTTTTTATATGATCGCGAACGAGTAAATTATTAAAAACGTTTATCGTTTATATAATATTATCCGCTGAAATCACAGAATCGCCAGACAAAGATTGCACAAAAAAAACCCGAGAGAGATAATTAAAGTCAATAAAAGGTGCCGTCTCTGTAACTCTACGATATAGAGATTGTTTTCACACGTGATATAATGCACATGTGCGAAGTTTATCAAAAATGCACAAATTTTTTTAATCAATTTTAACCGTACGATATAAAATCCACCAATGCATCCCCTTCCTCTATTGTGTTTAAACCTCCGCTTGATATTTTATTTCAAACATCTCCAAAGATTTCAAAACTGTTTTTGTAAGAATACAATTTTGAGACGCTCTATATTTAACAAATCATAATACATATTATCACTGCGATAAGAAGAAAACGATTGTATTACGCTTCTTTGATATATGGAGTATTATATTTTGAACTGAGGAAAAAGATCGTGTTTCTCTTATTTATATTTTGTTCAAGTAAAAATCGCATTTGTTCTGTACATGTAAGTCAGAAGCCATTTGTGACAAAGAATGGCTGTATTAGTCGAAATAGGTTGTTAATCGTTTACGCATAATTTCAGCATCCTGGCGTAAGCTGAAATTCGGGGAGAAAGAAGAAAAAAGAATGAAGAATGCGAGAGAAATAAAGATACTATGTGTTTCGTTTTTGAAAGTGAGTGAGTAACGTATTCAAGTTGATGTACAAGTGTTATGGATAATTACTGTTAGATTCGTAAATCGTAAAACACAGAAGACACAGAAGAGACCATTAATTAATTAACTTGTACATTAAATACGTATTAGGAATGATTTATTTATTAAAAAAAAATTCTGCATTGTTATAGCAGTCGAATTGAGTGTCGTCTATAAACGTTTGTTGGTCGATTCGAACAATTTGTTTTGTATGTAAAAATTGATATATTATACAATGATATTACACGAGACAGAGAAAAAAAGAGAGAAAGAGAAACAAGCGAGAGAGAATGCGAGAGTGCATGTGTGTAAAGTAAATGGCACGATAAAAAAAAATGATGCATAATATATTGTATATGTAAAAATCGTGTATTCTCATATTGTAACTCTAGCTATAATAATTTAATAAAAATGCTGTATATATACATCCATATCTACATACATCGGAAACTATCTCTTTCTGACATTTACAATTTTCTTTTCTTATTCGCATGAGTTTCTCAAATATATAGAAGTTATGTCGTTAGTATTTAATAACCAAGAGAGAGATAAGAAAAAAACTGAAATAGAAAATAGCGTTATTAAATTAATATATTCTTGAACTTTAGACGACTTTCCCAAACGATTTCGACATAATTACACATGCGATATATTTAGCAAATTACAGTCGAAGCTTTTCGAAATTGGAGAAGTTCTTTAATTAAAGAAGTGCAATTAACGAAGCCGATCGGCCTAACGTAAAAGTTTTGTCTTGATGATATTAAATTCACGTCTCTCTCGTCTCGGAGTGTTTTTTTTTTTTTTAGCAAACTGTGTTGAGAAGATTTAAAGTTTTAAACATCTCTTATTATGAAATATATATTTTTTTAAATAATATATGATTAGATATAAATATACAAAACTTACATAAAATATCAAATAATATTACGATAAATAAATTCTACTGAAACGATTTCTGCAACTATCTCAATTTTAACTTCAGAACTCATTCGGAACATGAGAATAAGGGAAATATTCAAATCTTTCCCCGGTAGTTTTCCAAGTAATTTTCATGGCACGGGGAAAGGGTTGAACTACAGGGGAAGCAAATTCACTATTTCGTTCACGTAGAAACTTTATTCAGATTTAGTCATCTTTAGTCATCTCTCGTCGCAAATTCTTATCATAAATCGCGCAGGACACAGAGAAATAAAGAAAAGGAGAGAAAGAAAAAAAAGCACGGAAACGTGCATAAAAAGATACATCCGCTGTACAAGAGATCCGAAAGAATTACGCAGCAAAGTGGAAGAAATCAGTAAGAAGAAATAGGAGAAAATTTGTGATGATGAGACGGAAAAGATATTGAAATAAAAGGAAAGAGACGAAACGAGAGAAAAATGTGGGAAAACGAAGGAGAAAGAAGAGGAAGGCGCGCGAATTTTAGCGCATGCCGCTCTTTCCTCCCTCGTCTCGCTTCTATTCCGCTCATCTCCTTTTATCTCACCACGCAGCCTCCGTGTTTCCTCTTCAGTATGATCCGCGCGGTCCGAGCGCGAACATCGTGCATTTTAGGTGGTTGTCTCGTTGTTACATCGCAACACTACTTCGTGCAAAAACAGAGTCGTGTGAGGAAATCAAATCACACTTTTCGAAAATATTTACTTGCGCGATCGCTATAAGAATACAATATTTTCTCAGCCGATTATTGTTTAGTAATCGTTTGTAAATATTTAATTTGCGTTATAATTTCTGTGGCTGACATACATAACATCTTGTTGATTTACAAAATTTCTGTATTGTTTATATTTACAAAATATTTTGTTTGAAATTTCACTCTTGTAATGTTTAAATTAAAATTGTGCAAATTAAATTAAAGCGATTTTCAAACATTAAAAAAGATTGGCAAATAACACTTTATTTGGCTTTTAAGAAATTTATTTAATTTTAATTTTTATGGTAATTTTTTATCGACATTATCTGCATATGTGTCCTTTTTTTATCAGATACAGTTCGATGTTTGTATTTAATATCGCGGTGTTTCCATTACCTTGTCCCAACTTGTGAATTTATTTTATTAAAAATCATTGCAACGCAAGATAATTATTATTGTCATTAACTTTATATAAATTACAATAAATTGAAGATGATTTAAATTATATAAATTTTTACCAAAACAAGTTTTTATACCTAGTTTATATAGTTTAGTTTATCACAGCTATTTTTAATTCACATTATATAATCATCGATTAAATACTTTAATTATGAGACAAGAGAAATATTCTCGATTTGTAACACGTTCCGGTTTTTAATGTCTCTTCGCTGATTCATCGAAATTTGCGGGAATCTCGAGCTTTTTCGTATTAAAAGTCGATGGATTTGCGCTACTTTGCTATTCAAATATCGAATGAGCTACTCGAGATTTAATAAACCCGATCGGGGCCCGCGATCCATCTTGGATATCAAAAAATCTTATAATGCCGTGAGATTTTCTATAGCACACATTCATAGTGTTTCGCAAACCATCGAAGGTAACAGACACGACTATCTGAAATTCAAATCCTCAATATTTCCTCGGAAAGACTTTGTTTTTGCCTGAAGTATAAAACTAAAGTTGCTTGCACACTTACGATTACAAGTCTTATAATTTTTCAAAAATTTCGATAACCACATATTTTTCAATATAAAATAAATTAGTAGATTTATTAAACTTATGGAAAGTTTTTTGTTTGTTTTTATGTGTTTAGAGTTTAATTCACAACACGCTTGTGTCAGTAATTACATAGAGTAATAAACTTCTACCTGATACTTTTGGCAAAAGTTATACCGTGCAAACTTCCTCAGAGAATTTGTGGCCAGAAGAGGACTTCAACGTAAGTGAAGGATTTCCCCTTATCCTTTATAAACTTCCTAAGATTAAATAAATCACAGTGTGCCAAAGCCACAAAGTCCCGAGAAGGTGATGGGGGTAGTTCGTGGACACATGGATAAACATTCAATCGCGCGAATGGTGGTAACATCAAAAGAACAGAACTTCGTTTCGCTATGAAGATTTGGCGGAGGAAGTGAGAGAGAAGTGTCCTAACTTGTTGAGACAATGAACGAAATAATGGACCGATGGTGAAACGAGAGCATCAATGGCGCCGAGACGCGAACGACGGAAATTGGAAGAGTTAAGTAATGTAAAAAACTGCAGTAGAAAATGCGGCGTGTACTGTTTTTTCTTTAACGCATTTCATTGATTTCCAACAGATCTGATTAAAAATATATTTGTCTTTTTTTTTCCATTTCACATATTAAAAAAAAAAATGTTTTATACGTATATACGGTTCTTTAACTTTTCTGATAAATTTTTTGTTTCCGATACATTTGCGCGAATCTCTTATTAAATACAATATTCAAATATTACATTTCTTGAAAACAAATATTTTTCTTCGTAACTATTGTATCGCACAAAAAAAGGAAAAATTCTATTCTCGTCGTTTTCTCTCTCGCAACACAACTTCTTAATACAGACGCTCTTTCATTAGAGAATTCTATTCGAGTTAGAAAAAGTCTTAAAGCTTCAACAGAATCAGGCGATAGGCTCCGGAAGAGCTGTAAAAATATCGGAAAAAGCTGAAGTATGTCAAGCGCGTGTTACTTAATTGCGAAGAAAGAAGTTTCCGTCTCGGTCTAGAACGCGTTTTTTCAAGTACCGTCAATTATGTAAGATGCAACTCGATTAGCCGTGTTCTATTCGCGAGGTCTTCATTAATCGCGATCTCTTTATCGGAGGAACGACGACGTTTTACCCTATCGATCTCGCGCGCTGGCAATATCATCGCGGTATCTCTTGAACTTTTACCTCCCTCCTTCCCGCTAAGCCGTTTACACTTGGCAGAAAACCACATTTTATTAAGTACATCACGTGCGACATGTTCGAAACCTGTTGCTCAAAAAACACTATACACCGTTTGATTTGTGGAACAGCGAACACGTTTTGTGTTTTTTTCTTTTCTTGATATATATTTTTTCATCAAATTGTATTTCATTCGTACACTTTTTGTTTATGTTATTTCATTGTAGTTTCGTTTTTCATATCTTTACTTTATTCCGCGTGTTCGTTGTTCACAAAACAGATTTCTGATTTAATAAAACATCTGTATACGCGAAACCCGGGTACACGAAATAAAACGTAAAAATCTAAACAAAAACACAATCCTCTCGAAATTGTATATTTCGTTAAAGAACAATGCGGATAGCATGGCAGTTACAACGTTTTGTTTCTTGTCCATTGAAAGTGGAAATAATTGTGTTATATCGACATTTTCCCAGAAATATGTATATTCTTTCTCTCTTTCTTTCGGTTTCTCCCGTTCGGGAAAATCAACGTGAAACAATTCAATTAATAATTAATTCGCATTATTCTGACGGAAAGATCGATTATTAAAGCGTAGAGAGAACGTACTTGGTTATCCGTATATCTACCCAAGGATCCGAGAATTTCTGAAATTCCTCGATGTAGAGTATTCGCAATATTTAAAAGATTTGCGATAGACCAATAGTGAAATTCGAGAAGATAAGCAGTGGTGTGTGTATGTTATATTTAGTATTATTTAGTAGTTATTTTTTTATGCATTTCTATACAATGCAATTTTCTTCTTTTAATTAATTAGGCAAACTTAATTAATTATAATCATGGCGTCCTTTTGGAATAAATTATATTAATAAACTACGAGAGGAAATATTTTCACGTGTTTATATCAACACATATTTTGATAAAATTGAAAACATAAATATTTGTTAAGAGGATCTGAGAAAATTAATATTTTTTTCACGACAATGAGAGAACGAATTACTCGATAACGCAACAACAATTTCACAACGAATCGATAAATTTAAATTGAAGCATAGATGAAAAGAGAAGAAGCGAAAAACAATCAGAAAATGTGATTTTAATCATGCACTTCATCAGAAGGTACACGCATAAAATATATAATCGCCTCGCGATGCGGTGCTCTTATTTTAGTATTTTAATATTCAGAGTGCTTCTGCCTTTAATGCTTTAATGGACAACAAACTTTCGAAAACTACAGACGCGTGCATAAAATAAAAAAAAAGAGATTTGCGTAATTTCAGTTTAATGTTTCCGGACGATGGCAACGTCACGATCGACTATTAAAGAACACTTTGAAACAATCGACAATTAGGAGCGGTTCGCGATTAGTGATCCATATGTGTACGTCGTTAATTAAGTAATTCAGTTAATCTAGTAATTACCGACCTATTGAAAAAAGACTATTTGCATGTAATTTTCAGATTTCGGCGTCTCTGATGAATAATTTATTCACCAGCTGACGACTCGCGACGAAACTCGCGCTGTCATTGGCCTTAGAGGCGTCAATAGTCATCGTGAGGCCGCGTCACTTTCCACGCGGGACCGCTAATAAATTACATCCGTAATCTCTCCCGCTCACATCATTGGTACCGATCTCGCAAAGCCGAGTTGCGAGAACGTCGGCGCGACATGGCACTTCAAAAACCTACCCGGTACCTGCGATATATTGTCGATGCACTTTCGCGGATCAAGCCACTTAGGCCACCTCTGTACCTCGGGCTTCCTGCGAAACTGAAAAGCGCAGCCCTTTCGAATGCAATTTTGAGATTGAATCTTCTGCTTCACAGCTGCGGGCTGTGCGAGAGCACACCTTTGCGCGATAAATTTCTTTTCGATGAATTTCCGGCGTTTCATTTTTGTGAACCTTTGCGTTGCTCGATTATTCCATCGTAAATATTAATTTTTCGTGTTGTATCGTACACGTTTTTTTTTATGTCTCTCTTTGAATATTTATGCGCAATTTCCAAGACTTGTGCGCAATCTGTTGGTTGTTTATCAAAATTTGATGAATGTTAAGTAAGAACGAGAGGAAGATATAAGTCTGACGATACACACACACACACATTCAGTTTTATGAGCTACATATGTTATTACACGGGAGCTTACGCGAGCGTTTATTTTTATACGGAATATTACGATCATCTAACTTTCTTAGATATAAATAGTTCAAGATGTACTCTTGCGCAATATTCCGTTGCGAGTTTAATGCATCAACTTTATTATTCATGATTTACATTAAGATATCGTTATTAAGTTGCCGCGTTAAACTTTGCAAAGAAGCGGAGTGAAAGAGAGAAAAAAAGAAAGAGAGCTATCCCTCGGTTTCTATCGGAAAATTGAGTTTGCATTTGTGATAAACTAATAAAATTTTGCACTTGTGACAACCACTTTACACAATTACGCTAATTACAACGTGCCGTGAACGGAATTCGTCTAGATCAAATAAGTGAATTTTCTCACAAAAGAAAGTTCCCTACAAAATAATTAGCAGAGTTATGAAATTTGCTTTTTTTATATAAATAATCTATGAACATAAATTTGCTGAATTTATTTATATAGGATAGAAAATAATAATTTTTTTTTAATTAAAAATAACACAGTTTGTCGAGGATTTATGTTTAGTTTCCGCGCGCATTGCAACAAACGACCCGCAGATAGCTCGCAACATTCCGAAATAAGAGAATTGACGGACGGACTTGCCGAAGCGGCAATTTGTTCAGGGATCAGTACTGTCGGAAAGTGGAGAACACAGAGAGACTGTCGATATCCGGCACGTCAGTTAATCCGAGCGGTCGCGCGGCGCGGTAGAGAACCAGATAAATAGCGAAATCCTGAAGGAGGTGACACACTCTTGCGACCCGCGAATCTAAAATAATCCAAATCCGCGGGGTGGGAGAGAGGGTCGCGCGCGCACGTCCAATCTTAACACATTTATCGATGTCCCCGATTGTCTACGAGTCGACATCACGCCTTTTGTTTGCCGAGAGTTTGCGCCGTTTTGTTCGCAAGAATTTTCCACCCGCAATCAACGTGCAAACAGTCCGGTCACCCTCTTCTGATGTCGTTATCGCCGTGAATTTCTGATGATAAAGAAACCGATGACAAAGCTCGCCTTGATCCACGATTATTAAAACGGCTGAAGTGGAGAATGGCGTCCCAGAAAAATTAATCTAAGCCGATTTAGACAAATTTACATTGAGATTTGGATGATCTCGACGCGGCTGACTTTTTCGTTCTTAGATTCTATTGTGCGATACATTTAAATAATACATGTGTGATTTTTTTTTTTTTGTTTTTTTAAACTGAAATGCAAAATATCCGCTAAAGAAATCCGCTTTATTTTTTCAGAAATTTTAGATAAAGGTTTTTATGTGACAAAATAAACGTAAAGATAAATCTTTAAATCTCAGTGTTCTCTGTGTTTAATCAGCTGATTGAGCTGCATAATCGTGATGTTGATTGTGTCAACTGATAGCAGTACATAACAAAATTACATGACAAAAGCCCATTAACTTTCAACGTTTATTTAAAAAACAAACATCTAACAGCATTCAAATTTAAAATTAAACTAAGTTTTATAGTATATAAAAACTAGACATTTATATACACACAAATTTTATTACTCTGTGTGATATCTCTTTTTAAATAATTGAGTTGTTTTTAATTACTAAGACTCATAACATGAGAAATATTGCCCTTTCCAGGAAATTAAACTACTTTGGTTAATTTAATTTGTTACATAAAAGTCAAGAGGAGTGAAAAACTTTTTATCTTGTTCAGGACTATCTCGAGTCGACGCGAGGCTCCCGCTTGAGCGTGTTTATCGATCGTAAACTACAGGTACTAATTCCGTGGATTCCTTCGAGACTCGTCATGCTGATCCCGGAAGGCAATTTGACATCCTGGGCCAGCAACTGGACAATGCGACTGCACGAGGTGTCTTGTAACAATAGTCTCTTGGATTGTTTCGCGGAATGCGAGGTCAATTTTACTGCATTCGATCATCTCTGCACGACATTTGACCGAGGGTCTCTCGTCTCTCCCTTGACGACCCTGTTTTGCACACCCTGCGATTACGAGACCTGCAACGTCAACGTATCCTTGATCCTTAACAGTCTCGAGAGCATCGAGGGTGTTTTTTTATCGAGGATACCGACGAGGGATTGCAATGCTACGTTTTTTGAAGACGAAGTGAGTTTTTTTCGACAATGAAGATATTAAAATGTCGAAGTTTAAAGGTCAAGAGTTTGAATTTAAATTTAACTTATACAGGAATTTGCAAATAGAAAGAGTTATGTCTCTTTTTTCGTAACCGTGGATTAAAAATTCGAAAACAACAATATTCAGAGAACGTAAGTTAACGTCTTCTTACTTCTTGAAAAATTCAATTTCTCCTAATTTTCTAAATAAATTAAAAAATTCTGAATTTTTGAAAATATCCTTAACTGCAAATTTCGAAACCTAACAACTAATATATATAAACGGAAATACATGAGCATTTCTCTTCTGCGAAGTAACAAAAAGTTCTATATCTAAAATGTCGACGTTAAAGATCTTCATCCTCTATGGGACAATATTTCAAGTCCGAGAGGACGTTTAGAAATTGTCGCTTTCCGTTTTGACATCTCGAAAATTTCAGTCATTTGTCTCAGAACGAGACGACGATAATGTCGCCAACCGACGATAAATATCGAAGGCGGTGGGGATGTTTTTTTAGATTTTCGAGTGTTCGTCAGCTGGAAGCATCGGCGACGACTTGGCCGTGTCCTGCTCGAGACGATCGAGGATCGGCGACACGGAGACAAAAGCGCGTCGGTTGGACTGGAGCTTTCTGTTTGTCGCGGTGTTCATAGTCGCCGGTGGACTGGGAAACATATTGGTTTGTCTCGCGATAGGATTGGACAGGAAGCTCCACAACGTGACGAACTACTTCCTGTTGTCGTTGGCCGTGGCCGATCTCCTCGTGAGTCTTTTTGTCATGCCACTGGGTGCCATACCAGGATTTTTAGGTAAGTTTATCGCATTGAAAAAAAATCTCACGAAATTTTAACACGCGATCCTTTCAATTCTTCGATTTTAAGCGCGAAATAATGTATGCGTTTGCACTGAATAACGCGCTTAAAAATATCCTCGAATATCTTCGCAAACTTCAAAAATAGCGAATACAGAAATCCCGAGTGAAACGGAATATTTATAGAAAACGAAAATTCGGGAGAATTACAGGTGACTTTTCACCGATGGCCGCGAATAATAAGAGAGTGCGTTGTGGCGACGCAACGAGGCGGAATCCGCAGAAGATCCTGCGTAGCGACGCGCGCGCGATCGGATTACGTTCGTAACATAATCCGCGCTTAAGACGTTGTGATACAAGCGGAACAACGTGGAAACGGGAGACGAGTCGCGTCGGAAGGTCGTGTCGTCCGTTTGCGCGTCTTTTCTGGCACTTTTCGCGGCGCTGCTAAATTTTGCAGCGACCAAACAACTTGTCCCGTGAGCTAATTAACAATTAAGAACAGACGCAAGCGGTTAATTAACAATTAGGTCGAAAAATGCACAGATACGCTCTCCCGTTATAAATTGTTCGTTATATTAAAAAATGTTTCACGAGATCTCGCAAAATAGTTTTTATGTGCCAATTCGTACGTAGGAAAGATATCGCAAGGATCCTTCCCCCTAAATTTCAAGAGCAATCGGTCGTTTTACCTCTTCCTGTCTTTCCCGACTCTCGTTCTCGGAGTAGCGACTTCCTCCGAAGTTTTCACGTCACGTGCCCGTGCTTCATCCTTCACGTAGAACACGCCGACGACACGCCGGGCATTAACGGATTCATCGTCGCAGCTCGTTTATCTCGTTGAAGAAGAGACAGCATTTGCTCCACGACCTGGAAGGAGTAATTACAACACGCTATTCGATTTCATCAAGTCGTTAATATAAAGTTACGCTGAAACTACAGGCACTTCCATTTCCTTCTCTTTCATAGTTCGTTGATTCTAATATCGCTGATATCGTCGAAATAAACGCGCTCGTATATTTCCGATTTATATTTCTCGAAGGTTTTAAGTAAATACAATTTTTTTTCAATTACACACAGACATACGTGAGAATCAGATACTAGACTTTTTTCTTGTGTCAAGAGTATTTTAAAAATTTCCTTTTAAAAATAGTCTCTTTCTTCTAGGTCTTAATTAAAATATTATGTATTACCGAAGTACGCGGTTTTTGTAAACAAAGAGGGTTCGTGCTTAAGTGATATTACCTCTAATCTTTCTCGGCGATATTACGCTTAATAATTCTTGATCGGATTACGGGGCGCCGTGATTATGGCGTTAATTAATTCGCGTTTCGACTGAAATTGCTGCGAGCAACGAAGCACGCCGTATGGTCATTAAGTACTTTCGAGTGTCCAATCTACGTCGGCTCGATGACAGTCCGTGATTATCTCCGGTGACGCCAATTCATCATAAATCGTCCCGAAATTTTCGTCCGAGTATATCTCCCTTGAATTTTACAAAATATACAATTTACGCGACATTTAATCACTGACTTATTTTTATTTCAGTCTCGTGAAATATAATCAAAAATAATTGTAAAATAAAAATCAATTAAAAAAAAAAGTTGTTAAAACAATAGCACTTGTGTATTATTCATATTCAGTTTCATTTGCGTGCAACAATATTTCGTGTACCAATTCATTATTTTACGTTTGAATATTGCTACGTGTTTAGTACAATTCCATTTTTTATTATTTGTCACATTTTCATTTTGTTACACTTAATTAATTGCATAAAACGCGAAGTCGAGATATATCGTCGATTTTTTTTTTTTTTTTTAGCTGTTTGCTCGTTATAACTTGCGCGCAGTTCATCTCCGACGTTTGTTTTCATATTTTTGCAAGCATACCGCACGGGTGTTAAAATGCATTACAAGCAGATACAGTGCCTGCAACACGCGAATATATGTATCTTGTTACGGAGAAATGCATCGGCGCGTGGCAGAGCCTTTGTGGCTGAAAATTGGCAAATTCACTGCCTCCTCTGAGAATGCGAATTTCGTATTCAACGGCATTCACGTCTTCAAGCAAGTTTCTCCTTTTTGTATCACAATTCCTTTTGCCGCATCCGCGAGAGCACACTTTCTTAAAGAATTGTTTTCTTAATCTCTTTCAACTTTCTCGTTAAAAAAAAAGAGAAGATGACTTTTGCACAGAATTAAATATTAAACGAGTTTTTATACTCAATCTTTTTCTCTGAACTGGATTTTTTTTATTTGTTTTTGTTGTGCTTCCTCGATTTCACTTTTCGAATTCCGTTCTTAAATATGTATTTAATACCTTATTGCGGCGCGTCCGCTCATCAGGCTGTGTTTTAATCTGTTACTAATGAAATTCCTCGCAACGTGGTTTCAGAGAAGATCTTAATATAATGCAACTATGCAAATTTTTGGGTTACTATGCGTCCTCAGAATTTCTCGTCTTAATTCTCTCAATGAGTGCAACGTACTACATTAAGACGGAAAAAAATATTAAATTGTGTCTCTATGTAGTTTTAATTAAAATATTTATCTACGTTTTGAAAGAGAGAAAAAAATCGCGTAGCTCGAAATATTCACGACACATCCACTTTCTTTGATTTGATTAAATATATCGAGATGATATTTCTATTATAGTATTACAGATCAAATGTCAAGTACTATACGAACATTTTTAGAGTATGTGTATAAAACAAATTCGATATATCTGAGAAAACACGACATATTTTTTTTCACATCGAAAAATTATATTTGAAACTATGTGTATTTCTCTTCCGTAAACGCAATTATTTGCTGAATCACGAACCGGCAATGAATGGCTAAACATTTCAATGTCAGAGACATATCAGCGGATTCTTCAGCGGTTTCCGCTGATATCTTTGAGAGGACAGAAATATCAGCGACTCGCGGAATTTTGCCCGCGCAAAGTGATGGTTTGTGTAAACGCGTTTCCGACATTTGACGTCGTTTGATGTGAACCATTCATCGCATCACGTGAGTGCATCATGCGTACGTATCTAGGCATATCAGTGTGTAGTAACTGCGTCTCTCTGTACGTCTACTTACAATAAGAAACTTAGTTTGCATCTTTCCGTCGTCGCATTTTCTATAAAGCGCTTTAACGAGAATAAAACTTCCGAGACCAATATATCACGGTTCATCTAAATCCTTTCTCACTGTATTATTCTCATGAAAAAAAGAATAGCTCGCTAAAAGAAACCTTATGATTGCGGTTCTTAATTAATTCCCTTTTCCGTAAAATCTTGCGCGGGTAAAATATTCAAAAAAAAAAAAAAGAAAATAACATAATATGAACTATACGTATGTAATAACATTAAAATAACATTCGTTTAAATAATAGTTACTGTAAAAAAATTTAAATTACTTATTTTAAATGTGCATTATATATTTTCAGAGTTCTTTTCCATACGTTCGTTTTTGTATATACTGTCGATTTAAAAACAATCTTACATGTTTTTATAATTAAATCTTCAAAAAAATTTTGTAATATATATTAACACATTTTTGCAAATTGTACGACTAAAAACAGTAAAATCATATTTTTTATCTAACCTTAAGTCTTTATTAAAATGTAATTTTGAACTTTAACTATTATATGTAAAATTATAATTGAAAATTGACATTTTGCACATAAGGACGAGGTCGATAAGTGTGTGTAATCTTCAATTTTCAAAGACAAATCCAAGTCAATTTGGACGTAAGCTCTTTCGAATTGCGTGTCGAACATGTGCGAGAAGGGATGTAACAAGAACCCGCAGGGAGTAACATGACCTTTTAATGCCTCAACGATCAAATTATTCTGGCTTTTCGACTTTTCAGGATATTGGCCGTTTGGCGTGGTATGGTGCAACGTGTACGTGACGTGCGACGTACTCGCGTGCTCGGCGAGCATAATGCACATGTGCTTCATCTCCCTAGGCCGTTACCTGGGCATTCGTAATCCGCTCAGGACACGTCACACATCCACGAAACGAGTGGTTGGCTTCAAGATCGCCGCAGTCTGGTTGTTAGCCATGCTGGTCTCCAGCTCCATCACGATGTTAGGTAAATTACCCTTTCGATGTGGCATATATCCGCGGTCCAGTCGAGAGCCCAGTAGCAAACTCGCGATATGGACCGGCACGTCTATCTCGTAAAACGGAACGGACTGCGAAGCGCGCGATGAAAGCGTGTCGGCAAACAATCCTCTCATGACGGGTACATTCGGATAGGAAATAGAAACTACACCGCCGCTTCGTATTTGCCCGCTTCAAGAATATACACAATACATCTCTATACTAGTCCGTATATGTTCCCGTATTCGAAATAAGATTGACTCGCGATGATCGTATATTATGTTTAACTTTAAATATGCGAAAACTCTTTCTCAAAAGTGAAGATGTTTTCGAAAATCTTTATCTAATCGAATTCTTGATGAATATATGTACAAAAATGCGTACGAATTGAAAAATCTGGAGCAATATCTCCGGCAAATCAATATGGGAATTTCGTGAATTTGCGCGAGCAGCGAGAGCGGTCAGTTTGCGGCTGTGCGCTTCCGCGAGATAAAGAGAAGAGAAGGACGCTTTCAGCGTGCGAGGATGTAACAACGCTTTTATCGAAGTAAAGCGCGTTTATCAAAAGCGATATTGGACTATCGGTGGCCGTTTCTGATCAATAATTGGCGAACGGTCGTCTTCCACTTTACCTATCTCCTTGTTATGCAAATAGCTCAATGGAAATTTAGACGAGTTATACAAATTTCGCGGGAATTTACATAACGCTACTTCCATTTTCTTAAGAAGCTCGCTTGTACAAAGTCAATCGAGCTCGAATTCCGAGTACTTCCTCCGGAATAAATTTTGTTAATGCAATTCAAATCTAATTACACTTTTTTTTCCAAGAGAATGTACTTAATGCAATTTGTGGCGAATTTTAAAGTAAGACGCGTTGTTCAATGAAACATGTAACAAGGAGATCGCAGAAGATAAAATATTCGACTTCGCGGTGTGTCGAGCTGTGACGTGTGATCGAGAGCGTCGATCCGACAGTTCGATTACGGGAAAGAGGCGCGTATGATGTAGGTACCCGACTGTTTTAGGTATAACCAACTCCGCGAATATCATGCCGCGACCAGGAGTGTGCGTTATCAACAATCGAATGTTCTTCGTGTTCGGATCCTTAGTCGCCTTCTACATTCCCATGATTGTCATGGTGACAACTTACGTGCTGACGGTGCAGTTGTTGCGCAAAAAGGCACGATTCGCGATCGAACATCCGGAAGGTGATTACTTTCGCCGACTGGGCGGAAGATACGCGTCCACGAAGACGTCGTCTTCGGCCTCATCGTCATCCACAACCGCGACCACAACCACTACAACCACCGCCGTACGATCATCCGCTTCTTCGGCGAAGCAGACGCGTACTTCCGCTTGCAACACCGAAAAGGAAAGGTAAACATACAACTAAATATTTACATTAAAAATTATACATAAAATCCTCTTGAAGTAGAAAAGAGTAAGTAAATATTAACATCTGCGACTGAACAAACGGAATCTCTATCTTTCGTTTCTGCATCACTCCAAAAAAAAAAAAAAAAAAAGGGGGAAAGTTAATATGCAATTTCTAATGACTACAAGATGAGGTTGCTACTGTGATATTCATTTTCGCGATAGACAGTGGATCGAACATACTCTCTGTCAACTGCGGTATATCATCTCTATCACGCGGCTTTATGCAAGGCAGATCGCGCATGCAACACTGATATCAGCGCGACACAAGTCTATGCATCTTAAATCAAGCGTCGCGACGCGAGCGGCCAGTCCGAGGCCGCAAATTAATACAAACTGAATTTTCTTCATCAACATGTTAACTTCTCATCAAAAATTCTCCACTGACTTACGCAGCACCGCAATATGACTATATTATCGCTTTGACACGGATATTAATTGAGCAAAAGTAAAATTTATATTAAAATTCTCTAGAAAATAATTTGTTTTTAATAACAAATATCGGAACGAGAATGAATTTTAGGAGAATGTATCAAGTTCTGTTTTGATTGTGTTGGAACAGTGACAAATGCGGAAGCGCGAGAAAGCCCTTGCCGCAATTGAAGTTAGCGGTAAACGGCGCCGGAAGTCCCGCCGCAGGATCTCCTCAGCCAAAGTCGAAAGTGGATCAGGCGACCCAAACGTCCGAGAACATCACGAACATGGGAAACACAGACACACGTAACTTTACTTTACGGCCCTTGAAATTGCAGCTGAACGTCACGCCGACGACTCTGAACTTCAAGTAAACTTTTCTCGAAATAACAGATAAATTGCGTTCGAAAAAACTCTCCAAAAGAAGATTTGAGATTAATATTCTTTAGAATTTAACGTGTTTTTGCAGATTTCTGACCGGACGAACGAAGAAAAGATTCTTCGCCGCGAATGCGGTTGCGACCGAGCAAAAAGCGAGCAAGGTACTAGGGCTGGTTTTTTTTACCTTTGTGTTTTGCTGGGCGCCGTTCTTTCTGCTTAACATCTTCTTCGCGGCGTGTCCTACGTGTTTCGTGCCGGGACACGTGGTGGACACATTTCTCTGGCTAGGCTACATGTCCTCGACAATCAATCCGATCATCTACACCATCTTCAACAAAACCTTTCGCGCAGCGTTCATTCGTTTACTGAAATGCAAATGCTCGAGGTATTATCTGTTGTACACATGATTGTTTTTTTTCTCTGTTCTATTTGAAAATACAATTACTTGTTTTTAGATCACCGAGGCCTCTGAGGCATCGTTCGGTCACGGAAAGCGGCAGAGGGACGATGAGGGGTCTGTGTACTACGAGTGCTCTTCCTCTCGCCATCAGCCTCCAGGGTACACCGCTGCTAACCCCGACGTCGAACGCGACAACAACTCCGGCATCGGGAAGCTCGTTTATGACAATGATGCATCGGACACCAAGCTCGCTGTATCGAGACACCTTCATGGTTCACGAATGCGAACAAAGCGAACATTAAAAATCTTCATTCAGATAATTGCAGAGAAATGCAGTTCTATGCGAAAACCAGGCGATTTTGGTTTCAAAGTCGATGTATATACACGATGTAAATACACTTTATGTTCCACAAATAAAATTATAAACGTACGATAGTGTCCAACCCGTGATACTTTATGTTAGCGATTACTTGCATTGTATATTCGTCAATTTTTTAAAGTTTTATTGTAGGACACAAAATATCAAAGTTAGAAATCACACACAACATAAAGTAATGATGCACAAAATAAAGTAATATACTATTACCGTTATTATTGAAACCATAAATTTACTGTTCTTGTTTCTCAATATTCCCGTAGCGCAAATATTTATTATTAATTTGTACTCACGTTGGGACACAGCGAAATCTACTTTATCGAAGACTGCCCCTTTTTTGACGCGCACGTGAACCACCGCCTGCTCCTACGACCTACTCCTACGACTGACCGGAACAAAATGGCCGAGTCAGCGCAAGCGCGCGCAAATATACCCTTCGACGCGATTGGTCGATCCTTGCTAAGACTTTAGCCACGTTTCTATGAGTCTACAAGTCGAGAGTACCTTCGAGAACGTTCGATTGGTAACTCGAGTTATTATTGAAATCTCATTGTTTGTTTTTTTTACATATCTCTCTTGTGCGTGTTTATCCTCGCGCTTCTTTCCAACTCGCGGGAAGGAACAAAATATCGTCGAGAGGGATTTCGGGACGATATAATCTAGAGAATTTTTCCGCTCTCAGGTGTGACACCACGGGCGATCGATTATTCGGTGGCTACCTTCACTCGTTTCGAAACTTCGCGAAAGACGGAGATTCTAGTTGGTGGTGTCACCTTCGCCGAAGAATGTATAGATACTGACCGGCACCGCTCATCGTCGCCATCGTCGTCATTCGCCGGTAGACACACGCAAGTGATACTCGCGCTTCGATTGACACTCGAATTTTTGTCACTCATACAGGAGTGAATTGACTTCGACACGCGCATTATACCTGAGCTACGTATTCATCGAACGGGTAAAAGGACGAATAATTGAATTGTGTGAGGTAGGTATTCTTAGATCAAGTTCATTGACGGTTCTTTCTGACACGACGATGTTTCGTTAGTTGGCATCCGTATGTTGTCGATCACTGTCAAGTGCTCGACCGCGTTTTCTAACAAAGTTGTAACTCTCATTGCAATGTCATTTATGTTTTTTCATTGAACGAAAGTGACAGACACTCCGAATGTGCTGACAATGTGTTTTGAGTAAAGTCGATGGAACTCGGACGCTTGTTTTCAATCGCAATGTGAGTAATTCGAAACTGACACGTTATCGGTGAGTAGAAAACTTTGAAGCACAGTGTGCGATATAACATTATCGGACGTAAGATCTATATCCTGTGTCCGCTTCACGGAAAATTGAACTCGCCATGATTACGTTATGTTGTGTACCGTTTCAAATCGTGCTGTTTTCATGACTGCAAAAACTTCAGATTGAAAAACATTATGTAATGTGTCGGTACTAAATACAAGTTTGATTTTTGAAAATTTAGAAGAATACAAAATGAATGCTCACAGTTATTGCGAGTCGACTGTTAATTTGCGAACTTGTAATGTTTTGAACAGACAACTTTGTTAGAAAAACAACGGTGAAAGATGTTCACAACACATCTTGTCCAATTGTCTCGTGTGTTCTTTCGAGCTACGCGTAACTTACGTTTTTAAATTTCAGCTCTTTGATGTTGTAACTGTTTTCACGTTGAAAACAAAAACAAATTCGTGCTGTATTCTCGAGAGAAAAAAATAAACATTGCAAACGGGTGTATGGAAAAACAATAGGATATGCATGACATGACGTGACGCAGTAAATCGCAGTTTCCGTAAACACGTGCAAAAGTTGCACGTGCAGCAGCAATTGCTTTTGCATTATATTGTGTTGAAAATCATAATTGCCCTTTAAATTTGTTTATCAAGCAGTGAATAATTTATTAGTATTTATCGGAGCTATCGAGTTTCAATAACCGTGTAAATTGCAAAATTACATCGCCTGTATCGTGAACCGTTTTTTTTTCTTTATTTTTCGCGCTTTTTTTCACGTGATATTCGCGGCGATCGTTTCGAAGTTCGCCAAATGTACGCAAACGCACTGTCTCTTGGGCGTCGCAGACTGTTTTAGATCGTGATTACGAAAGATCTAGATTTACCTAACCGGCACTAAAATGGAATGTCTACCTTTAGCGAAACTAATAAGTGATTCTGTCAAACGTGATATTTGCGCAATTTTGATCTCGTACGATAAAAAAAGCTCAGTGACGTAGGGCGAATATAGACTTCCGAAAATTGAAGTTAAAAAAACAAATTTCATCATATTTCGTACATATTCGAAAAGTTATATAATTCTATCGTGGAACGTTTCTTGCGGTAGTAAACTTATTATTACTTTCTGATCTTTGTTCGGCTGGTCAACACATAACAACGACTAGTTATTAGAGATCAGCAATCGTTAACGTGACATGTATAATCCTTGATAAAACTGTAAAAACGAGAAAGCATAACAACAATAAATATATAACGATACGGCGATTAGAGTGTATATGTAAGTCTCAAAAGCTTAAGCGATCGGAAATAGAAAAGACAGTCTAAAATCCATTGATAATCCGATTCAACTCTCTAATCCGCCACAATACATACCGCCCTGTTACTTAAGTTTTATTAGACACTTTATCAGGTATATTGTTAGATATTTTATTAGATGTGGTATTTATTTATGATTTTATGCTTTTGATCTTGAACGGAAGATACGATTTTTATATAATAATTAAATCTTTTCGATATATCCGTCAGTTATGTTTATAATGCTTATCTTTATGATTTCGATTGATAACAATCACAAAAAGTAATGGAAATATACAGAGAAAGAGAGATGTATATTACGTTTTATATTATTTTAAATGCGTAAAAGTGAAGAAGAAATTGATTTCAAGTTCTTCTATCTTGTTTCATTTCTTTAATACTAAAATTTAATTTTCTCAGATAAGCAAAGTGACAAAGTTTGAAAAATTTAATTCTGTGAAAGTTTCAATATATCTTGTCTTTGTTTATCGATAGGACACACGAGACAATTTGATTCTACACATAAGTAGTTTTGTAATGCGTCAAAAAGCGATTTGAACATTTACACAACTCACAACTGGAGTATTATTCAGATCCGCTTGTTGATAGGCAACCCGACGTACGAGCGACTATAAGAGAAGCAAAACGTAGGAACTTGTTTATCCGTGCGCGGATAGAAAATCTAATAAATGAGTAATTTCGTTTCTCTAAGAGATACAACAAACTATTTAAAAAAGCAAGCGGTCTCTTCGCGCGTAAAAATCAATTGTTGACATCATAAAAATCACATGAATTTAAAGAGCAGTCAGTGTTAATAATTTGTACACGTATTAATCTCTCATTCAAAATTGATAAACACGTCCTGAATAATACACATCCGCAAGAGATGTGTACGTACGTCGGTTTTCTCTTATTATTGTGATACTTGGCGAAAACGAGTGATAACATTTCGATATCTCATTGTGCACACACACGAAGCTCTCGCTCTTTCCTTTTGTCTTTCCCGTTATCTCTCACGTCACATCATCCGAGATGTAAACAGTACATATTGCACTTCCGGGTGTAGAGAGCGAAACGCGTACCGCGTGTGCGACGCGTGCCAATTTTCTTTCGCTTCACCGTGTGTGAACGAATGTCGTAAACCGCGATGACGCCCGATGACACGCGTTCGCAACGTGATGATAACGTTTTTTTTTTATTCCATTCTTTTTTCCGAATGTGTTTGCAGTCGCAACTGCTTTCGGCCAGACACGCTTGGCATCGGGCGGTTAATGACTCACCGTAAATCTTCTCTCCCCGAGCTTATCGCAAGAATACCAATTGTAATCTTCCGCTAATCGCTCCGATCCTTAATCTGTGACGTCGCCGTAGTCTAAAATCAAAATTACAATCGTATTACTTTTCGTAAACATTGTGTTGTTCTCTTGACAAGTTAGAATGTAATTACCACAAAAAAAATTTATAACATTCTAAAATTTAAATTTGTCATTATTAGTTACTACGTTGCTTTTGTACCAGTTACGGATTGCCTGCAACAACAGTCTGCGAATTATCGTCATCGATGATCTGCCAAAAACGTAGCAGATGTCGCGCGCGAAAGAAGGTCGCCTGGTCGCGCAAGGTGGAGGAGAACGCGCGCGGAAGGCGCTTCGCGATCGTAGTCGATTAGTATCCGCGATCAGTACTCATGCGTCAAGAGTGTCTTTCGCAAGCGACCGGTTTTACCTGACAGATTCGTCCGATTGTTCGTGCCCGTCTGCCGTGCGTGACGCGTTTTCCGCCGGTTGGAATATATCTCGTTGTCTCGGCGGTAATCGAGGGTGGAGCGGGTCGAAAAAGCCCGCGCGCGATATCGCGCGCGTTCATACGCGGAGCAGGGAGGGAGCCCCTTGTGTGTTTACGTGACATACACCCGGATGGCGGCAACGATCAACGATTTCTCGTTGTTCAATGATGACGGAGGTGGCGGCAATCGAGAGGGAGGTCGCACGCGCGCGCGCGCGCGCGCGGATAGCGGCCTGAAAGGTCGCGGCCCCCGTCATTGATACGGTTACAGGGACCGCACTTTGGACCAAATGGTCGCGCCGACTAAGAAGGATAAAGCGCGACGGCGTTACCTCAGTGTCGTCTCGACTACGCAACGCGACGTACCACAACTACAAGGCCCTATATAACGCACTCCGCCGACGCACTTACCCCTTACCTCCCTCTACTCATTCGCCTGGGTTTTCCTGAGCTTTTTTCTTTTTCTTTCTCTCGTTTTCTCGGGGGATCTGATAAACCGGCAATTATCGCACTCTCGGGGTGAAATCATGGATCTTGGCCAGAATCAACAATAGACCGCGCCGTAGAAGAAGCCGAGCTGAGAAAAGCCGCGCACGAGGTTTTATCGTGACAGATTCAAACGTATACGCAATCTTTTATTAGAGGGGAAAAGAGAGAGAAAAAACAAGCACGAAAGCGTGAGCATAAAAGAGTCGCATCTTTCGCGTCTCCACGTCTTCTTCGATCGCACGTGACACACGACGTTTTGCGGGCGACGTTCTCCCCGCCGTGTTTGTCAGACAGCAAGACAATTATCACCTATGAACTCACTTTCGGATGAACTTGTAAACTCACTACAATATTATATCAACATGTCCGTAGAACCGGGTAGCTTCACCTCCAACGGGAGCATGATCGTTGTGAGCAACAGGTTGCCATTTGTGCTGAAGAGGAACGAGACGACCGGTCAGCTGGAGCGCAAAGCCAGGTGAGTATAAACAGTTTTGTTTTATAAAAAATAAAAGAAGAAAGATGTGCAGAAATAAAATTACGAATAAAGAAAAGAAAGAGAGAAAGAAAAATTAGATCGTCTGCACTGAGTTTTTATCTTGCGGATAATCGCAATTTTCCAATGTACAACATTTTTTCTTTTATCTTGTAATCGATCGATTTTACATATTGTCCTGTTTTTTTTTCTTGTTTTTTTTTTAAAGAACTGTATTTATTTTTGTTAAATGTTCAAATATTTAAACTTCAACGCGCGCGTGTATTAACGCACCGCATTATTTATTAACGTATTTGCCATGTAAATTTATAACGAAATCAGTGCTAAACGCACAATTACTCGCTTGACATTTGACTACAAAACAAGCGTTAAGAAACGTATTTCGTTTGGTACCTTGTGCTCGTTGTATTCAAAATGCATCGCGACCGTTTGTTCGCACGTAATTAACGTTCTCTTTTCAGTCAAATGTTTAATTATTTTGTTAACGTTGTTTGTGTGTAATGTTGAAAAAGACTAGAATTTACATTTGGCATTCACACACGTTGTATTGTATTTTTCATTGGAATATATTTTTCGGGGAATGTTTCGCGTTTCGAGATAACGAAACGCGACGAGTTGGGTGTGATTACATGTTGTCTGTGAGGTTACATCACTTGTGCGACTCCGTTATCTTCACAGCCGCGTTTTTTTCAATAAATGTGATATCGTGACAAACGTCGCGCGACGCGTTAATACTAGGATGCTTTTGGAAAATAAAAAACGATAGCGTCATAAAGTATATTGCGTGCTTTTTTGCGATCGAAAAGTCTTGTTTTCTCACGTCAAAGATATTATATTTATCTCAAAATATATATACAGGGTCGAAGATCATAAAAGATTATTGAAGTTAATTGTTGTTGTTACTATTGTTTCCGTTACCGCTTTTGCTTCTATCTCAAAGATGCAAATATTATTTTGGAATAAAACAGCGGAAAGATATGTCTATCGCTGTATAACAAAAGTAGCTATTATTTCGACAAAAGATCGCGATTGCGCATATCGTAAAATAAACACAAGTAAGTATGTTTGTGTGCGCGTACACATTTGGTAACATCTGGTGATGTAACAGCAACGACAATGTAAAGAACAAAGTTTAATTGAAATATTTGTAAATTCAGACTATCAATTTCTGCTTGAATTTAATATGATCTAAATATGATCAAAAAGTATGATCTCAGTACATCTCTATGTTTATTGATGAAGATTGGTGAGATGTCGAATATAAAGTCAATGATCTTGAGAAAATTCTAGATACGGATAATTCCGTGTTTTTGTTTTTGTTTTGTTTTTTTTAATGCGAGTAATGACACATAATTCGATAATTGACTCAGTCAATATGGCAGTAAAACATTAACGCACGATGTTATTTTGTATCAATTCGGCGAGAGAAACAACTTTCTTAATCGTATATTCGAAATATTACTCTGTACTTTGTTTTACAAAATATAATCTAATCGCACTCGGTAAAATACGATGATGATACTGCATTACAAAATGTCATAAACTTTGTTGCGGACGAACGGAATTTATCTCATGAATTTATTTCTCGATCTGGTCGCGAAGCAGATTAATTAACGCAAATCATTATAAACGTTCGTTGACATCAGAAACTTATGCAACAGAGCAAACCGCGATAGATATTAAATTGGAGTAAACGTTTTTACAAATCGTTCTGCGTAACTTGAAGTTTTATCTCTCTCAAAAACCGTACAATTATTCAGTAATTCGCTCTCGTGTTACACCGTACATTGAAGAAACAACATTGCAATCCTGTCTCTCCGCTCGGCGAATTATAATTAAGCGCGATTGTATTCCTCTCGATGTTATTTCTAGAACATTGCCTATTATAAATCACGCTCGAGCGATCGATTCTTACAAAACTTTTTTACAATGAGGCGTTCTTGGCACAGAAAGACACACGCGCGACTATACAACGACGCACGTGCATCACTCGCAAAAGTTATCTCACAAGTGCGATTATCGTGAATTTTTTTCCTTCACGAAACGCCGATAAAGAAACGCTTAACACCTGTGAAATAATCGTCCCACGTGTCTACCGCATGTCTACCGATTGTATTCGCGCGCAAGTGCGAAGTCGCAAGTCGAAGCTCTCGAATATACTCGATCGCGCGAGTGTCTCGTGTATTCATACCGCGAATTTGCGTGGAGTCGTGGAAAAACACCGCGCGCGTGCGCGTGCGAACGTTAACTTTCGATTGCGCCGATAATCCGGTTAAATTTAACATATGAGGTGTCGCATCACCGATTCATTGCGGCGATTTGTTTTTTACGCACGAACGTTGCATCCACTTTGTTACATAAACGTGTGCATTCCGCTATCTTTTTCTCTCGGCTTTATCGCGCAATGTTACGTAATTCAATTGTAATAAAATCGGCGCGAAGTAATCGAGAGAAACGATCGACAAATCTAAACGATTGGCTAAAACATATAAAAAATGCTACTGATATCGCGCGAAATCGTTCGTATTAGACTTCTATCAGAATCGAGTCATTAGAAGTTTGTTTGAGAGAAACATTTTCACTCGAATTAATTATTTGAGACCTGATAAAAACTCGGTTGAAAAGAATCGATCGGGGAAATATTCTAAAGGTGAATTTGAACTCGCACTGAGGCTACAAAATCGTTGGGCCGATCGTTGCTTGGTAATATTTTTTCTTGAAAAGGCTACATTTTTGTAAAATAGTATCTTACTATCACACATATATATGTGTAACGGTGCTAATTTTCTTAGTGTCACAGAAGTGCCGTAAGACATCGTAGTATAATTATAGCGCGACCATGATTACTTATGAAATGAAAAGTTATCGATTGCGATAAGAACGTCATGTGCGCACGGTAAACATTTATTCGTTTTTATTAATGCGGAAAGACTTGTAGTAAAGACTTCGAACATCAGTACGCGATGAATTTTTGCGAAAAAATATCTCAGCAATATCTTCGAACACACGTGAGAATTCAACGCGATTAATCACAAAGTACAGCGTATGTACGTAACGTCTAACCATCTTTTTCCTGTAGTCGCAGCTTTCTCGCTCGCAGTCTTTAATTCGCTAGTTCTTTGATCAATTTGATCACGTTGCTCATTTTTTTGCGCAGAAAAAAAATAGAACCGATAATTTGTGTGTGTTGTGTCGATAAGACTAACTCGGGCGAGAGACAGCAATTTGTGTTGTCACGAAATTTGTATCAGATGCGCGCGATAAAAAAAAAAGCACACTATAATCCGGAGTGATTTCCGGAAGGTCACGGAGTTGTCACGCATTTACGCGCACTCAATGCACGTGCTTTTAAGAAATCTCCTGGTTAATTCCGTGAACGAGAAAGAGATAAAGAAAGAGAAAGACATACACAACCAGTGATGACGCGGCTTGTGTATTACGTAAAACGAATTGGTCATTATACTCAATGTCGCGCGCTCGAGCGTGCCTGTAAAATAATTAATTAATTACAATAGCCGCGTGCGCGCGCGAATATCTCGAAACGCAGCAATAACTTCGCTTTTCGATCGGCTTTTTTGTTTTTTTTTATCTTAATTGAGACAGTCTGTTCGACTATTTTTTTTTCTATTTATATTTACTGTTCCTATATGTACACGTCTTATAACTCGACAAGATGAAGGTAAACAAATGGAGTACATTTGAGAACATACTTAATGCTATTATTATTATCAATCCACTGTTCGCCGCTCGATTAGTGCGATCAAATTAAGAGAGAATTCTATCTGAGATATAATTAGAACTCTCCGTGAAGGCCGTGGACAGATGTTACCGTAACAGGCGAGCGGAATCCCGCGATTATCATCAATTACATTATGACGTATCTGTTTTTCCGTGAGAGAGAGAGAGAAGTAAGATGTAATTATCCATCAGTCCGCAAGTTTTACAGATCGAAATTAGAATTATCTCATCTATTAAAGAACAAAAATAAACAGTAGACATTTGAAGAATATCGAGTAGCTGTCGAATCATCGTTCGAGCTTTGAACACTCGCGTGTAAGTTCTTTTATTCTGTGTAATGTTATCTTTTCTTTTTTCTTTCCAGTGCCGGTGGTCTGGTGACTGCGGTAGCACCGGTTGTCATAAGCGGCAATGGAGTCTGGGTAGGATGGCCGGGCATGCACATGGAAAATCCGAACGAGCCGATCCCCGAATCCGATCCGAACGATCGCACACCCACGGCTGGTTTGCTCTCTCGGAAGGTAAACAACACACCTATTATTATTAATGTTCCGTAATAATGACGGCGCGGTGCTAATAAATCGATATTTCGTTTTGCCTTAAATACTCGGCGTCTTACATAATTTCGTCTAGCACGTAACTATATTGTGAGAGAATAAAGCGTGTTGCCTCTTATTATCGGAGATAATCATTACAAAAAATCGATTTAACTCTTAAAACAATATTGTCTAGGAAAAAAATTGCCGCTATTGTGCCGAACAAAACGTCGCTAGCTTCCCGTTGTTAATATGCAATTGCTTAACGTCGCATAATGAACAAACGACCGCAATGATGACGATTTTATTACCTCTTCTCGAGTCATGCCATTTTGTTTCTCACGACCCTTGCCGAGTTTGTTTTCGAGCTTCGAGATATTTTTATCTTTTAACGTAAAACGCATTTCTATGTAATTCTGTGGACCGCATTTGCGTTAGGTGATACGACGTTTTATCATTGCCATTCGGCGATTGCGCAACGTGTGTCAACCTCGACATTGACGACGTTCTCGTTTTCCGTAGCTGCGTGTACAACGAGGGAAGATAGTCTTCCCTTTATGGTCACCTGTAATATCTCATGTCGAGCGTCTCGAAAATGCCGATGAATGTGTGATAAGGATTCGATGTATTTTTCCTCGCTTTTATCTGTATGAGTCAGGACTTACTCAACCGACTGTCTAAGAAGTCTCGAAGTGATATTGGCAAAATATTCGGCTGAGAAAAAAAATGTACTTTGACTTGTCTCTCGATATGGAAAAAATTTCTTAACCGTCGGTCGGTTTATTTGTTTACAATTAGTTTTCGCGATGATAATCGTGAGTTTTCGCACTTTCTCGGCGAAGAGTAACGATCGTGCTTATTGATGAGTGCGTGTCGTACGTGTTTACGCACAGCTTATACGCGATTGAGAATTACGTAGATCGCACATATAAAACATTTTCTTATTTAACATATTGACCACTTTAAGTCTCTTTCATCAATATTCTATCGAGAATTTTTTATTGTTTTTTCCAAAAAAAAAAGAAATTGCACAATAAAGGAAAAGATTTCGTAATCGATCATCAATAATTAATGCAGTCACGGGAAGAAAAGATTCGAAACGACTATTGGCAATGGATCCGGTGTCGCGGGGTCGATCAGAAAGGTTATCATTACGTGACGCATTGCGAGCGCTTATTACGTCTATCTGCCATAGACGATGACTTCTGCCGTACAAAGTCGTGCGCTTGTAGGCGATACCGGTTTGCGATTAACGCCGAACGTGTATTTACCCACGTGGTCGTCGCGTTGAGATCACATGGATTGTAGCAAGAGTCTTTCAAGATCGCCGATAACAATGTCCGAGAGCAAAACGCGATGTTAAGTAACAATGGAGATTAAAAAGAAACGCGCGGCGTTAGGATGCGTGGCGACTGACGTAACAAGCGTAAACAAGCGTCTGTGAAGCTGGCACGACGTTTTATTATAATATTCTTTTAACAAATATATAACGATAATAGAATGTTTATAATTCAACAAGTTTCTGATAAAAATAAAGAAAAGTCCCGCACTTTCAATACCAAACGTTCAAACCTTAAAAAAAAATGTGACAAACACAGTAAACAGACTTGCGCGTAAACATTAACGACAATCGTTGCGCGCAGAAATGTACATGCGACGTGAATCATGCAACAACATAACTTAACGAGCATGTATTTTGAAGATAATAGAAAATCAACAACGGAAAAAATGTTGTTTGTATTTTTTCTTTGTTTAGAACAACATTGGAGAATATTAATTGTTTTGCATACTTTTTATATCGATCGTACTTTGAAATAAATTCACAAATAAAGTATGAATATTGCACATTTGAATATGCAAGCTGAGAGGAAAATTCGTACATGTCAATTTTTTTTATCAACATATCAGTAATATAGCTGAGATGTGTCAACGAATTATTATCGTTAAATTCCGAGTTTTCTTGTACATTTCTGCTTCACACTCGGTGGCCTCTTTTTCTGTCTATCGCGGAACGTTCAATAATATGTTTACATAACAAGACGAGCGTATATAAGAAACAAAGAAAATGAAAAAGAAAGACACGAGGAAAAGACGTCTATCGTATCGCATGAAATATACTTTACGCGTGATAAAGAGCAGCAATTAAAATGTTTTCGTCTCCGCGATTTTTTCAATGAGAAGTTTAATGAAAATAGTGGCGCAATGACATTTTGACACGTTGTGTGAAATGTATATGTACGATGATTTATGTGTTGACTCGAGACTATTTTTGTCTATGGATTTTGCAAATCCATACATTATCTGATTAGCTTGAAATTTCTTTTATGCAATTACTGAATGTAACGATTGATCGTTACGAAGTCTCCATCGTTATCTTCTATAAAGATTTAAATAGAAGAATATTATTACACATAATATATCTCGAAATAAAAATTTACAATTCTCCGATGAATTTTATACTTTGATTACATTCGAGAGCGTTTTTAATATAATCCCAATTGTGTTGCAACTTGCGTGTAGTGAGTTAAAAAAAAAAAAAAAAAAAAAAAAAAAATCACAATTGTCAGTAACTTGATACGTTTTATTGCAAGTGCGTGGTGTTAAGCAACCACGACTTCTCGAATACAATTAATGATAACAACGCGCGCAACGTGATTGTTATCCGGGTTGGAACGCGCGCGCGTACAACAACGGGAGGAAAAAAGAAGATCGCTTTCCCTGACCTCTCTTAATTAATGCGCCCGTAAAAGCCCGTCGATATCTGCCGTCGAAAAAAACAACATACACGACGCGCGATTGGTTATGTCTATCGTAGAATTATAAACAACGTCTTATCGTTCGTCAAGCCCGATTGCTTCTCTCTTGCGTCAGGGCAACCTCTCTCTCGGGCGCGGCCTCTGTTTTCGCGCTCGCGATCGGAAATAAAGGAGGCAGTGTCATGGGACGAAGTCATGAGATAAAGAACAACGAGAAAGAGAAAGAGGAGAAAATCGAATTACCCTCTCGACGATGATGTGACGTCTTCATTAAGAACGTGCCGGACGGACTTTGTGCGGACTTCCGATTTGAGGAACATATACGCACACACACGTATTCGTTGCTCTTGTTTCATTTTGCATTGTCTCTTTATTCGAAGCATCTTCCTGTGCTTTTCCCTTCGAATGTTTCGGAATTACAGTTTTATTATCTAAACATACCGCAATGTTATGAATACTGTTGTTGCCGCGTAAAAAAAAAAAAAAAAAAAAAAAAAAAAAAAAAAAAACGTCCTTGAGTGTCTCAACTTTTGTCGCATAACGTGACCAATCGCCGTGTCTAGTTTCTGTAGACGTGTTAGAACAACCGTCAATAATCAAGTACTACGCACTGTATAACGACTTCTTCAGTTTTGCAGATTGGTTTAATTGATGCGCGCGGTACTCGAGAAATTTTTTAACGAAGGCAATACACAATTTTGAGAGAGATTATTTCTCGATACGATATTAACAGTACATGATATCGTAGTAACGTTAGAAATAGCCGTAAGAAATTAATAACTTTGTACGCGAAACGGCTAAAAATATGATATCCGTTGGCACGTTTGCCAAAACGTTATACGATGATGATATCTAACAACGCGATTGCACATGCGTTTGCATAGAATTCGATCTCCGAAATAGCGATAATGCGTATCATATTGTGATAATACGTATGTAATCGTAAAAAAACTCGAAAATTTATTTTCTCCTTTTGTCTTTGTCTTTCAGGTTGTCGCGGTGCATGTTGAACCCAACATCTTCGACTCATACTATAACGGATGCTGCAATGGAACGTTCTGGCCTCTGTTCCATTCGATGCCAGATCGAGCGACCTTCATCGCCGAACATTGGCGCGCGTATTCCGCGGTCAATGAACAATTCGCCGCGAAGACGGTACGATTTCGATGATTTATTCTATTCGCTATCTGAAATATATGTTTTGTTGACTTGTTTTGGTACAAAAAATAAAAGTTAAATATATACGTTTTTTAACACTCTTTCGACAACAAAATGTGCAACAGGTGGGCGCCTTGGAACAAATTCACAAGGAACAAGAAAATCAGCTGAATGGCACGCCGTTAGTGTGGGTTCACGATTATCATCTGATGTTGGCCGCCAATTGGATCAGGCAAGCGGCCGACGAGAAAAATCTCAGACTCAAATTAGGTTTCTTCCTTCACATACCGTTCCCGCCATGGGATATCTTCCGACTCTTTCCGTGGGCTGACGAAATTCTACAGGGTATGCTCGGTGAGTATGTAATCTCAGTTATATTTTGTGAATTTCTCTCAATTCACTTCAAATTTTAACCTTGACATGACTTCTTGCGCGTATGTGTGCGTATAATTTTCAGGCTGCGACATGGTGGGTTTTCATATTCAAGATTATTGCCTGAACTTCGTTGATTGTTGCCAGAGGAGTCTCGGTTGTAGAGTGGATAGAAAGAATCTGTTGGTCGAGCATGGCGGACGAACGGTGCGAGTAAGACCGCTACCGATCGGCATTCCGTTTGATAGATTCGTTTCCTTGGCGGAGACCGCGAACAAAGTCATGCAATCGAATCAGAAAATCATCCTCGGTGTTGATCGACTCGATTACACGAAAGGCCTCGTGCACAGACTAAAAGCCTTCGAGATGTTACTGGAAAAACATCCCGAACATCGCGAACAGGTATTTAATTCTTGCGTTGCGCACGAATTTGCGTCTTAAAATTTAATCGCGAATTGTCGAACGATCATATTCCGTCGTGTCGTAGGTGACAATGTTGCAAATCGCAGTACCCTCACGTACTGACGTTCGCGAGTATCAGGATTTGAAGCTTGAAATGGATCAGTTGATCGGCTGCATAAACGGCCGCTTCACAACACCAAACTGGTCTCCGATTCGTTACATCTACGGTTGTGTGAGTCAGGACGAGCTTGCCGCGTTTTACAGAGACGCCGCCGTTGCCCTCGTTACACCGCTCAGGGACGGCATGAATTTAGTCGCTAAGGAATTCGTTGCATGTCAAATCAACACTCCACCGGGAGTGCTGATAGTATCGCCGTTCGCCGGGGCAGGCGAAATGATGCATGAGGCACTGATTTGTAATCCTTATGAGATTGATGAGGCCGCGGAAGTGATTCACAGGTATATAACTTTTTTCCAATACATGAAATACAGTCTAGTCGCGATGAATAATTATTATATCTGCGCAGTTAACATACCGTTTGGTTTTTTAATTTTCTTTTTTTATCGAATGTTTTACGTCATTATTTTTAACAGAGCTCTTACAATGCCGGAAGACGAACGCACGTTGAGGATGAATCACCTACGTCGACGCGAGAGAATATACGACGTCAACTACTGGATGAAATCTTTCCTTCAAGTAATGGGATCGCTCGAGGAACACGATTCTGTGGGTGCTACCACAATGCAGCCCGTGACAATGGACGATTTCGATGATTATTTGAGCAAGTAAGTATCAGATGTGTTAAAAGATGTGCATGACTGGGCCCGACCAGCGCATGCGCATGAACGGGATATTATCCATCAAGTCAGAAATAACAAAGTAATATTAGCAGAAATGAAAGTAATTAATATTTTCAACTAATTCTCTCAGACTATCTCTGCTTGCAATATTGTTTTTCAGAAAAATATTTATACATATATACAAGTTATATTTTAATGATATAAGTAGAAGTTTTTAAGAACATTTTAAACAAAAACTTTCAGTAATTCTGTACTAATTGATTCTTAAGAAAATTTACATTAAGATAGTATAAAAATACAGCTATGCTTCTAAATAATTATAATCTAAGCATGAGTTTGGGTACGTCGCAGCGTGGCGACGTAAATAATGATAATAAATAAAAAGGTATGATCGACGGGTTATGTGCTTACGTCGTCACCGATGGCGGTGATGCACACGAGCATTTATAATGCATTCTGAATGTGATATCGATCCCGACATCCTGTCCAAATGTCCTTTGCAATCTGCAAATGGGATGTATACACAAGTGACAGATGAAGAAAATATGCTTCTTCGTGATACGGCGGGCCCGCGCGAGCGATTGTTACCTGACTCATGACGAAAGCCGGATAACGATCCAGTGACAACCACATGTCCCCTAGGTACATCGGTGATAATCATAAGTTAGCTCTCCTGTTGGATTACGACGGTACATTGGCGCCCATCGCCACGCATCCCGATCTTGCGATTCTGCCGCTGGAAACCAAGAATGTTTTGCAGAGACTGTCCAACATGTCGGACGTGTACATCGCGATTATATCAGGCAGAAATGTGAACAACGTGAAATCGATGGTCGGAATAGACGGTATTACGTACGCCGGTAATCACGGACTGGAGATTCTACATCCGGACGGCAGCAAATTCGTTCATCCGATGCCCGCTGAATTGGAAGACCAAGTGGCTAGCTTAATGCAGACTCTTCAAGACCAGGTATATATGTTCGTTTTAACACTGTATAGTAAGTTTTTCGCGAAATTAAAATAAATAAAGTAAAAATATAATTTACTAATATAAAAATATAATTTTACTAATTTATTTTTTATAATTTTATTACTAATTTACTCGAATGTGTATTTTTTACGAACTGTTGCGTTGACGATTCTGTTTGATAAAGCTTTGCAGAGACGGTGCTTGGGTGGAGAACAAAGGTGCGCTTTTGACTTTCCATTATCGTGAAACTCCGATGGAGAGCCGTCCTAAAATGGTGGATCAAGCTAAAAAGCTTATCGAGAAGGCGGGATTTAAAGCTTGTGCCGCACACTGCGCCATTGAGGCAAAACCGCCGGTCGAATGGAACAAAGGCCGCGCTTCCATTTACATCTTGCGCACGGCATTCGGTCTGGACTGGAGCGAACGCATCAGAATTATATACGCCGGTGACGATGTTACGGATGAGGATGCGATGAAAGTACGTATCGATTTCTTTTCGTTTTGAGAATAATTTTTTTTCGAATTACAGTTGGACGATTTTTTATTTGTGAAACTTTGAAATCTGTTTGTATATAGGCTTTGAAAGGTATGGCTGCTACCTTCCGTGTGACATCGTCGCATATCATTCGCACTTCCGCCGAGAGACGTCTGCCCAGCACAGACTCAGTTCTCACAATGTTGAAATGGGTGGAAAGACATCTCAGTAGACGCAAGCCACGCAACAGCATCGACATCCCGGGCATCCCTTCGCGATTTAGACGTAGCAGCGGCGGAATCACAATGGAGATGTCTTACACCCCGCCAAAGACACCCCTCGAGTCCTAGGTGATGCTCAAATTCTTCTTTAGCATATCAACTATATATACCCGACGCGATATATACTTGTCATAATGTTATAATATGTGTATACGTAGTATATATATGTATACATAAATATATATTATATATGTATGCATGTGTATAGAACAAAACAAGTTAAATGAGACTAGCATCTAAACTGTAACTTTGCATATAGCCGCTGAAAAGATTATCACGATCAGAGAGCCGAAAACAAGAAACGTAATGGTTTTGTTTCTGAATAAAGAAAACCAAGTAAAATAAAGCGATATTGTATCAAAACACACACACAGAGTTACGAAAAAACGGATCTAAGATGTACATACGATAAAACCAATCGTGTTTCTGATAGAAAGAAACTTTACTATGTCTTTTAACGTCAATCAATATAAATTTTTGATGCTGTGTTTAGGCGATGTTAACACTGTCGAATTCGTACGAAGTATACCGTGCTCGATGTTTATTAACTAGAGCTTCTTCTTTCGGTCTGCAATACATAAGATTGTACATATATATATTTATATATATATATATATATATATATATATATATATATATATATATATATATATATATATATATATATATATA